>CM045566.1:2018235-2143661 GCA_024721245.1 Mitragyna speciosa | reverse complement strand
TGATCTATAATTTTACTTGTGATTTACAATAATTTACATAAATATTTTTACATTAATTTCTTACATTATCACGAACGACTATGCTTACGTAGCACTTTGTTTAAATCATAAGATCTACACGTAAAGTCATAAACTCGGTCGTATAAGAATCTTCCACCAAAGTGATGAATGCCATTTTTAGCTAATATGGGAAGGGTGTATTCTATTTTTAATAAATTGAATATATGGATCAAGGTAGTGGGCAACAGGTACAGACCCGCACCAGGGTTGGTCCATAGGGTATGGACCACTTGGCCCATTATGGCCCATGTATTATAGTGACTTGGGAACATGGGGTATCCTTGCTCTATTAACAAGGCAATGGATTGAAGTCATAAATATCTTTTTTTTTTTTTTTTGACCTTTTTGGTTTTTTGGGGGGAAAGGAATGGCGGCAAATCCTTCTTTCTTTCTTTTGTTTTAAACTGTAAGAATAATTGTAAACATGATCCCTTGCTTCTTGAGAAATTTTGAGCATAATCTAATATGTATAGAAGAAAAATTGATGCTTCGCACTAATCATTTTTTTAGTTGCAAAGTCTACATATATAGATCGCTAAGGATGACAAAATCACACTAACACTAGGTTAGCTTTTCTTTCATCATTAACTAGTTGACTTGAATTTTAAAATTATGTATGATTGAGCCAATCTGCAAAGAGCATCTTATATTCGTGTATCCCAATTTCCGTCCTTTTGGGGAGGTTATTTTCACTGATGTCTTTAGCATGTCAACTCCACTATCTCATGTAGAACAAAAGAAGAATCCATGGCTGTTATATAATATGGTTCATTCTGAAGTTTCTGTTTATTTTAACTCTAGGACAACACTTATGCTGTCGGCACTAACTTTTCGTACAGATTAAATAGCTTAAACCCAAATTCTTTAGCACTTGCCAATGATTCATATTGGAAAGTTTGCACAAGAGATAAATATGGTGTCGTAATGAGGGTTGGCCTTTCAACTTCAAAATGATGGCTACCTTTTTCCCTTTTTTCCAGATTCTAGTTTAATCTCTCACTCCAATTTTGAGTTGTTAAATGGTAACAGAAGACATATCAAGAAAATGTATCAATACTTGGATGGCCTAAACTAAACGAGGTTCTGAAAGCTAGAATACATAAAAATAAATAAATAGGCAAAGAACTGTTCTGGTTTTCACTGTGGAAAATAGAAATCTTAGCTCGGGCCTAACCATAGCCATCCTTCTCATCAAATCTCAAGGATTCTCATATCATGCCTGATGATCGTGCAGTGAATTGATGGAGGAAGAGAAGCGTGGAATACTGAATTATACGTAGCTTTTTCTCTCTTTTGTGTTACTATCCATTTATTTGGACGGACGGGCTTCATTCCATGTCGTATCTTTTGAAATTTCTACCCTGCTCTTTTTAGATACCTTAGCCTCAACCGGGGCCCTTAAAGATGTATATTGGATTAAAAAAGTGTGATGATCATGTGGATCCATGTTTTTGTCTGTCAGCCAAAAAACACGTACGTCCTCATAATTTCAATGTACATACAGCAGCATGTGTGGGTACTGGTGGATGAAGGGTAGCGATTCCCAAGCTTTTGGAAATTACAAGTGAAATTTCTCTAAAGAACTTCCGGTCATAAAATTACACTTTTTTCGCCAAATTTTTATGGAAAGAATAAAGTTGCTGCATGAAGTTGATCTCCTAGATATTCACCATGTGTGTGCGTGTGTGTGTTTTAACAATTCTTGTCCTCCCAATTTTCACCATTAAGCAGGTTGGGAGAGATCGAGTCGAACACAATTTCATCTTTTGGGAGCTAAACTTCTCCCTTTTTTCCTTAAGACGCACTAAGGGGGTATATTAGTGAACATAAATCGTGTCTGGGATGTTGGTTCTTCTAGCTTAATTGCAGGGCGACCTACTAAAGGCTTTTGAAGTCGTTGTCCACAGCAAAGCACTCAGCAGTATACGGCAAAATCGGAAGATTTGTGAAAGATTATAAAAGTTTGATTGATTGACGTGCGAAATAAGAACTCAAAAAAGATAAGTGATTCGTCTAGAATAAAATGCGGGGAAACTTTTTCAGCTCTACATCATATTCCAAAGGAATAGAAGCACGTCTTGTCCCCAAATCCTTCATGTTTGGCATTCGGCACGGCTTTGTCGAATCAAATTCCAGTTCGATTCCCATTTCACCAATCAGACAAAGAACGGTTTCTCTCATTTGCTTGACTTATAAACCTCAAGCAGCGTTCCCATCTATACGTGGTTGTTCTTCCTCCTTTCGTCTTGCGTGTTCGCTCCCCGGGTCTCGCGTGCTTGTTCTGTTCTAAATATAGTATAGATTTTATTTGTTCAATCATTTCAATCATGCCACTTTCTTTTTTTTTTTTTGAAAGAAATCATGCCACTTTCTAAAGCTTCCTGCATGCTAAACCAGGCAATCATATACAAGCATTAGGCCATTATGCATGAAAAAGTCACACAATTCTCAAGTTTCTCGAAAAGTAGGTCCAGTAAATCAAACTATTTCGCTTCAGCAGTTTTTTACAAAAATTTTTTTGCCCTTTACTTTTTTTTGGGCGGGCCTTGATTTCAGGCATTCGTTCTTAAAGAACTTTTAAAAGGCGTCCTTGATCCTAAGGAGATTTGAGTTTCGTAATACCCCTATTAGTTTTCTAGTTGCTTGGCAACGATGTTATATGCACAACAATACCTAAAGTCTCCGCCTTTTCTTTTGGGAACAACAGGCCAGTGGGGATTTTGTTTCGGTTAGCCTCCACCCTATAAGGCCCAGAGTTAAGAAGGCTTAATAGCCGATATACATTAAACCCGATCCACTCCATTGCCTACAGATGGACAATGGACAAGTCCGTCCAACCCACAAAAAAAAAAAACGATCCAAAGTAAAGAAGTTCCAAAAATGTAAATTAATAAGACCATGCGCTTGTCGTACGGTCAATACATGAAGTGATTTATGGAGCCCAATAAAATCAATGTGCTATAACTCTCTTCCATCTAAACAAAATTTTAACAGAATGTTAGTAACCGTTAAAAAAAACAAAAAAAAACAAAAAAGTAACCAGGCTTACGCAATTATTAAATAATTTTGAGACAGCCAATGACACCCCAAACAGAGAATCTTGGAAATATCGGTGCAGCAACTGTGAATAAAGCAATTGTAGCCATTAATTATTTGATTATGCACCAAAGAAACTCAAGAGTCCGTAATTCCCATGGATAGCCCATGCTTAAAATAACAAAAGTGTAAAGAAAATTTATCAAAGTTAATTGTTGCCAAAGAAACGTTCAAAACACCAGGTCCATCAAAAGTCATGGAAACACAGAGCTTTTGAATCCTCAATCTGCTGAATGTACTAGATACTCTCTTCATCTCACCAGATTTATTCCGGCAGGCTGCAGGATGCTATCAATGATGCTCATCATCTGAATGTCCTTCAGGGTCCCCTCCGTGGCCAATTACTTCCAACTGCACGAACAGAAATAATTTAACAAATTAACTAAAACAAACAAGTTAAACCATCATGTACATAGGCACTACTAGTCCCACGGATAAAGGATCTATCACATGCATACTTAGGTCTTCAATATGCCAGAAGTAAAAAGAAAAATAGAACTACACCCCCCTGTGCTTATAAAACAAAGATCAGATGGTGGTTAAAAAAAAAAATTGGACATAGGCGTAGATCATTCACCTAAACATGTGCCACTCAATAAATCAATTACTCACTGTTTACTCATTGACCATAGTACATAGTAAAATTTGCAATAAAGGGTAAAGCTTCCAAATTTCACTAACCAAACAAAACAAATCCATCTAGTCCAGCTCCATATCATGAGTTCAAATAGGATCTAATCGCAACTGAATTGGTTTCCACCTCATTCACCACAGCTCATATATATGTATATGTATGTGTTTTTGTGTGTGTGTGTGTGTGTACATATATACACACACACACACACACACACATACATACAAAACAAAGCATAACGAACAATTAATGCTCACTAAAATTTAGGCTGCAGAAAACAGTTACCATGCTGAATGAGTTGTTTTATGTACTTTTTTTTTTAACTTTATTTATCCAAGGCAACTGATCAAATGAATATAACTAGTGTGCACAAATTTTCATGCTGGCAAACATCTTTGCCCTTACCTGATCCATAACACCCAAGATTTAAATTATCAATTTCAGATTTACCCCATACTCACCGCAAAATACTGCGAGCAGACCGGACACTCATGTGGCTTATCCTTCTCCAGCCAGAACCAAACAACGTCATGCTCATCTTCTGTTGAGGGAAAATCATATAAGCTAAGACTCCCACAAATTAAAGAATAGGAAAACAAGACCTATACTGGATTTTTGTTCAAAACTTCCCTTAAACAGTTTGTGTTTTGAGAAATGAGAATTAACTTTGGCTTCTTGGTAGCAAATAAACTAAGTAGGCACCAGGCATGCTATAGGGACTTACCGCCTTCACCTCCTGGGCACCCAACAATTCTTTTATTATAGACAGATTGGATAACTGCAGGAGCTTCCTGTACGATCAAATTAAATAATTGAAATTCCAGTGATGCATAAATATATATATGTGAGCGATCAACAAACAACCTAAAAATGGGCAATGTCTGTAGAGAATAAAGGCCTTTCAGCTACAACCCATATAAAGTAGTGAATTGAGTTACTGATTCTCAACTACAGTGGGAATAACAATAGGAAAGACTAGAAACTAAGCAAGGCTGTAAGTGCATGACCCTGCCCTTTCATTTTCTTTTGGCTCACTAAGTTTCAGTCAGAGAAAAATTTAGCAGTAATTTCTTTCCTTCCCTTTATCCAATTTTCACAGTATATACAACTATGGTGGCTTCCTCTTGTATCCCTATCTTTTTAGCTCTACTTCTTAAAACCTTTGCACATAATTTTTCTCCTCCTTATGCATTTGTAAATAAGCCAGGCCACAGATTTAGCGAAGGTCTCTCATTGGTGTAATATGACATAAAAAGGAATGAATTCACACCAAAGGCATAATAATTATAATCACATTAACTGTCAGCTGGGATAATTACACCTATTCATTAACATTAACCATAACTAATTTCATCAAAAAACCAAAAAAGTAAACAAATTATTGGGATGAAACTCAGCCTTACCAAATAAAAACAATCAACTACTCATTGTCCTAACTATTTGGTGGCAGCTAGATGATCCTATCCATTGATGCATCTTCACCCCATTGCTATTCCAAAACCAAGAAATGGCTATTATCCAAGCTGACACTATGAGACTAAATCCACTGGATTTGTAGATTGCCAATTGACTTACTAAATTCCCTTTCATTTGATAATTGCAAGGAGGTCTTCAGGTCTTACTAATCAGATTAATGCAGATATAAAGAACAGAAGCTTAAGAATTTATATAAGTTCAAATTCTAATCAAACAGCAGCTCATGCTATTTGGCCATAAACTGATGTATTTTTCTCCAGTAACAAGTCCGGGTTAACAACAACAAAACTACATGTATGAAAGCAAGGAGAAGGTTACTAACTACAGGCTCTTGACTATAATTTTGAACAAACGTCTTTCCACTGGAACAGAAATCAATACGACATCAACGAATATCAACGAAGTAGCCAAATAATTCCAACAGAGTCCTAAATAAAAAACACCATAAGATGTCATATCACTAAATACTCACAATTTTGCCATATTTGACCAGTTACCTCCGACTTCCTTTACTATTTGAAATCCTTACAATATCATATCATTGCTATAGCAATTAAACTTCACAAAGATGAAACTTTGAATAAGTTGATTCAAGGACACTTAAAGCATAATGGACTTGAGTGAAACTAATCTTAATCAGCACAATCCTAATACAGGAAACAGAGATATCAGTGATGCTGTGAAGTAGGAAGCCACTTGTTTCAGGGACTACATTGGTGTTTACTTGTTCTGATAACTAAGATAAAAAGTAAGGCACTTTAATACATGCCTAAGCTATGACTCATTTCATTTTCTCCTACATGATAAAGTAATCCAGCATATACAATACGTCCATGCTAACTGAGTTTTCAGTGACAAGCATTCCACAACACTAGCTAATCAGGATAGCAATCCCGCATATCTTGCATGAGATAATAACAATGACAATATAACAACTATTACTCAAAACACTAGTTCAACTATGACAGAGGAATTACTTCAAAGCAAAAAATAAAAACTGACCTTTGTACCAAAAGGACCAACAGGATAGTTAATCGCAAGAATATCCTTTCCCTAACCAACAAAATGACACGATTATCAATCTTAAATAGCACCAAACAACAAAATAATTAATCTCGTAACCTCAATATCAGACCCTAATTTAAGTCCATTTGCAACAATTAAGCATAATGATGAACCACTTTTTTTACACAAGGTTAATCGAATGTAACACAGAATTCTCACTTCAAGCTCAGCTTCAAGCTCTTCGCGCTCATGACCAGTAGCAATCGGCATTACATCCTCCACCCTTTTTTTGGTAGCCACATTTCCTACACCAAACAAATTCAATCACAAACTTCTACGATCGCAATAAAACAAACACGTACAAATAAAAAAAAAAAAAAAAAGCCAATCACAACGCGAATAGAAGATCCAATCGAAAACATTAGGGCAACAATACCAGATTCAGTAGATAAGTGGCAAGAGAAGACAGCAACGGATGGCCTAAATGATTCCGGTGAAGAAGAGACGACGCCGGCGGCGAATCGATTGGGCCTCGGAGCCGATCGAAGAGTAGCCAGAGATTTAAGCTGCGAAGAGACTATTCTTCTCCACATGATCGTTCAACAATTTCCTAGGGTTTATGTTCTTTCCGATCTCAGGTCGCCGCCTCGGTAGTTGAAGAGGTCTTTTTGTAGTTTTCACAGTCGTCTCTCTCTCTCTCTCTAGAAAGTTTCTTCTTACGGCCGTGATTTTGGAGAAATGGGGGAAAATGATTTTTGTGTCCTTGGTTTGGAAGCGAAAGAGGGGAGAGTGTGGGAGAGCAGCACTGAGCCAAAGAGGGCTGAGAGGCTGCGGCACTGGCAGAGGCTGGGGTTTGACTTGCTCGTGCGGGAAATTTTTGCACGTGCAGGTTTACCAATATGAAATGTCTATATTAGCCTTGCCTATGTCAAATATTCGTGGGCCAATTCTATCGGCCTTCCAGGTCCCAAACCAAATATATAACATCATCCGGGCCTTCCAAATCTGTCACATTATGTGGGCCTTTCAAATCTTTACTATCCAATTTAGTTAGAACCTTTTTTTTTTTTTTTTAGTTAGAACGGTTTTTAAAACGCAAAATTATTCGAGTGGGCAATGGCCCGTAACCATGCTCGGTTTAGAAACCTATGCCATTGGCTATTCTGGACCCTGGCAAATGTTACTTGGATAAAATTACCGGCAAATATTTAGTCGGACCCAAAAGTCCGTAGACCCGTAGATCCAATGATTAAGATTAAGTCACAAGTATTCAGTGAGTTTTCCTGAACCCTTGTGGCTTAATCTCAGTCATTAAATTCACGGATAAGGTCCATGTACCTGGTTCACTTAAATATTTTTCAAAATTACCCGACTAACTTTTTAAGTTATAAGGATTTGGCGGCTTCACCATATGTGCTTCCTCATTGCTAAGGCAACTGAGAGCATTTTAGTATCAGTTTGCAATTTTGACCAATCCCCTTCAAATGAAAAGGAGATAATAAATGTGAAGAAAACTCGAATCATTCTTCAATTCTTTTTACAATGCACATGAGTCTAGATTTGTTTACATAAATAAGTAAACGTTTGGCTATCGATTCGAAAGATTAAGTATAGGTTTAAGGCTTTATTACTACGTAGGTGCATCATCAAATTTAAAACGAAGTCGGCAGGAGAAAGACTGTAATTTTTGTATAACATATAGAGGCGTGCATGGATGTAACTACGTCTAAGAAATTGTCCTAATATACAAGCTATAATTTATGATAGTGATAATCTTTGATGGTCATCCTATAATTTATGGAAAATAATTGGTGCACCATATTGTGGATATAGAAGCATTTGAACAGTGGGGGCATGTTCGTAATTTGGGGATAGATCAAAGGTGAAGCATTGCAAAATCATGGCTATTGCTAGTTTTGCTTGCAAAATTGCTAGATTTTGCCCGATGCATCTATGAGCCCCTAACCCAAAGGGCAGGAAAGCCATTGAATGTTTTGCAGCATGGCCCACGCCTCTTGCAAATCTAACGGGGTTAAACTCGTTTGCATCCTGGCCCCACAGTTCTGGATCATGATGAACGGCCACGATTGGTATGAGAAGCTCAGTACCTTGTGGAACTGTTAGGCATCCCAGCTTTACATCGACTTTGGCCCTCCTGATTGCTGCCACAGCTGGTGGATATAATCTCAGAGATTCATTCAAAATCATCCCTAGCTGCAAATAAGATGAATAAGTTTATCAAGAACATAGGAATAGTAGAAGGATCTTGAGATTTATATTGTCTTGGGAAAGAGTTGATTAGTAGATGTTGACTCCCAAATGAAGAACAAGTGGAATATCCACTTCTTTAAGTCTTTTCCATGTCAATGCCTCATTTCACATCCCAATCACCAACTTTTCTTGTCCCCAGTGTGCTAGAAAACTCAAATTCACAATAAACTATTTTGATTCCTCAAGATTTTTTTGAGAAAATTTAATGGTCGCAGAGTTTTTAGAATCTGTTTGATGTTTTAAACGTCGTTTCTTATCCGTCTGACAATTTAGACAAGAATAATATTAAAACATCTAACAGAATTCACGATCAAAATAAAAGTTTGTCAAGCTTGAATTCCGGTAAGTTAAATTTTTGATAATTGAAGTGTGACAAGTTGCATAATAAAACTAGCCTAAACAATTCAACGTTTTGTGTTTTCTCTGGTCGGAAACAACATCCCGATGTTAGGCCCCGTTAGGATGTACAGTGTCGGGTTACGTTTCTTTTTTTCTGAAAGCAACAGAAGAACAGCTAATAATGCCTTTGCCTAACTGGCTGGAGAATGCCCAAATTTCTGAATTGTCTTGTTAAAGCCAAAAAAAATAGGACATTCTAATTTCAGTTCAAGGACAAGCTAAAATAATTTTATTCAGGTACATAAATCATTCCAACACCTCATCCAAACTCATTTTTTTCTCGATTCAAGAGAAACTCTAAAATTTACGAGAAGAAAGGCAAAAGATGTGTGTTTAATATCAAATCAGGTTCTTCATAATCATCTTACTAATATCTAGATTGGATGAACGGGCCTTTTCAAAAATATACAGACGATTAAAGATCATAGGAAAATCATCATAAGTAAGGAGTTAATTTTTTAGGTTTTTCGCTAAGCTTACCGTCTTAAGCTTGGCAATATCATCTTTAGTTGGTGTATCACGTGCCCCGCACACCCTCAAGACCTCCTCACGTGCCTGTTTCTGCCACTTGGGATACATAGCTAATAAAATGGTTGTCCACGTTAGCAAATTGGATGTGGTGTGCTTTCCGGCGAAGAAAATTGTCTTGCATTCCTCAACAATGTCATGAACTGTGATGGACGAGGACATTAATGATGATGGATTTGAATTCGAAATTGAATTATTTGTGTGTTCTCTTGTTTCTTTCAAGCTGGCTTCGATCATGAGTTCCAGCAAATCATTGGGACATTCCTCTGACAACCGCTGAGTAGTTGAATATTTTCTCCTTTTGTCAACAAGTTTGGTTAAAGATTTTCTAATTTCCTTATCCAACCTCCAAGAAATTCTGTTCTTTTTTGTGGGCAAAAACCTGTGCCAACAACAATAAATAAATCAATTCGAATTCTCAAGATTCTGAAGTTAAGCGCGATTGGACAAGAGCAACAACCAAATAAGCAGTTAATAGACTCGAAATTTGTACTTAATTAATTACCTATAACCGGGAATGAAGACTTTTTGATATGCCTCTGTGGCGTAGACCATTTGTTGAGCTTGAAGCTGGTAAATGGCTCTTCCATCTTCATAACTGCTTCCAAAGGTTGTGCGAGTAATGACATCTTCTGCCAAGTTTTGGAACCACTCTGAGACTTCAATTTCCATCGTGCCATCATTTGATGACAGTTTGGACCATTGTTGCAGCATCTTCCCCATGCTACTCCCCATCATTGGTATCATTAGCTGCAACAGCAAAACAAGACAAAACGCATATAACAACTAGGTACATTTCATGAAACAAAATAGACCTTCTGAAATTTTAAAAATGAGTACTGCAAAATAACATACCTTAAGGTTTTCTATGTGAAAGGTTGGAGTCATAATCTTTCTATGATGAGCCCATTTTTCTCCTTTGAGACTTAATAGACCATCACCTTCAAGTTTCTTAACAAGTGGAGGCGACTCACTTCTCTCAAAATATTCTGATTTCGTTATGAAAATGTCTCTAATAAGGACAGGGTCAACTATGGTGAGACGAGCTGTGTGTCCAAACCATACAAGAAAGCATGCTCCTGCAATAAGCCAACTCATTTGAGTACCTCCTAAAATTTAGCCCATTGTGATAAAACCAAGAAGGAAAAAACACTGATTATGCAGTTAAAATGTTGTAGTCAAGCATTTATGTACATTTATGAAAGAAAATCTGCTTTTGTCACTTGAGCACAACAGAAATCCATGTTTGCAGAAGGGGAAGCAGAAGAATATACATATTAGAATGGTCAAAGTACACGCTTCAATTTAAATGCAAAGGGACTCAAGGGTTTGTATTGTATTCAAAACTCCCAATGTAACAGCTAAAATCAACTAAGGAACAGCTTTAGAATTGAAACACAGAAACAAAACGAAGAACAAGAAGAAGCCAAAAGAAAGCATGCCAACACCCTTAACCACTATTTTACTATGCAATTTCAAAACAAAAACACAATCTTTCTCCATTGTATCTGCAATGAAAAAAAATGAGAAAAACCTCCTACTTCATGTCTGTAGCAAAGAGGAGTATCAAAAGATAGGGTCCTCAACAAAACACGAGAAAAATGATGCCCTTCAATCATACTCACTTAGACAAGAAGTCTAGAACTTTTGGAAGAATCGTTCATTTTATAAGACACAATTATGGCTAACTTTTCACATTCTGTAGTTTAGAAGCCATAACAATTTCCCAAAAGGAAGAAATATAAGGAAAGGAAAATATGGAAAAGATTGTGAAAAATATGACATTAACCATCCAAAAGGAAACTGAAATGTGAAAAAATCAAATACCATAAATTTTCTTCCAGTGATGATAGAAAGATAGAACTCTTGGAAGTATGTTGTGGGATAGAGGCATGGCTTGAGATGAGGCGCTGGACATCAAACTTGCGAGCTCCTTTAGGTTTCCTAGGAAGAAATGGTACTTTGGACCTTTGATTCCTTGCTTTAAAAAGTGATGCTCAATTCTCCTTGGTATCCACCAATAATGAACCAAAACCTTGTACAAAAGTATCACTAGAAAATATGGGAAGATGAAAAGCCAAAACAAGCGAAAGGTTTCTTCCATGGTTATAACAAAGATTTTGTTTGTCAGAAGAATACGAGGTTTTTTTCTTATATAAATAAATTGATGACTGTTTGAGAGAGAGAGAGAGAGAGAATAGAGGGGGCGTCCTTGAGGTCCTGTCTGTTATATAGGGAAGATTGCAGGAGAGTTTGCTTAACTAGGAGAGGCAACCAGTTAACGCTAGCTATATTTGAGTCTAAGCCTCTAACTTCAACTAATTGAGGTGTCCGGAGGTATCCGCACTTAGACAATGACGGAGATCGGGTCCTAACAGTTACTCAATTATGAATATTAAACTATTATAAAAGTTTTAATAACTGGTGTACTGACAATTTATAAATCTTTTAGTATTGCATTTGTTTCCAATATAAACTTTACAGTTGCTGAGGTAAAATTTTTACATTTCAATATCAATTATTAATTAAATATTGTAAAGGGTCTCAAACGTTTTATACGATAATTGTTGAGGCTCTACCTCCTAGCGAGCATCAAACTTTCACCAATAATCCCAATATAGAACAAGAAAAGGAAAGAAAGAAAAAAGAAGATTTTATTAAATGGTACAATGATTTCTTTTTTTCCCTCAAAAAAGGGTGTTCTTTTTTCTTTTGGGGTGGGTGGAGAGGATTCTTGGCAATCTTAAAATTAATATTAACTTTCATTTCTCAAAATTAATGTTAACAGTCAAAATACAAAAACTTGAACAATGAGAGACAATATGACTTTGTGATTGTGCAAATTCTTTGATTTCAATTGCTGCCAATTCTTTCATTTTAGTTTATGTTTCATTTAAAATTTTCTGCATACGAACACGGTTTTTGAATTCAAAGCGACAAACAGAATTTAGATGACAATAGTTGACTTGCGAGCTTATCTCTGCTACCATAAGAGGGTGGCAAGCAGTCCAGTCGTAAATCACAAGCGCGAGAAATTTTCTCACACCTACTCGGATACTCTAATATACGTTTTACAGAAAATCCACTAACAGTTTATAAAATGTCTATTACTGTTGCTACTTTTATTTTTAGGTCATCATTAATTACTGCTACTACTAATTACAAACTTCATATAAGATGAAACCAATTGTACATATACAGCAAAGGGTGGATTTGAAAAGTCTAAGGTGTGATAAATATAGACCAAATCAGCCTGATTGAATGATGCATCATTTTCTTGATGTCTCCTCTACTCCCCACCTCCTCTCCCTCTTGTATCTGATTGGATCTAAATCTATGCAAATGCTGATTTTACTCTAGTATTTTTGGATCTTATAGGTGTATGACCACCACTAGATTTCGATCATACAACGGGAAACTGTCAATATCATGGCATTGGTCAGAAACTTGGGGAGGTATTTGCTATGCCAACGTAGAATTCCTTCATGTAGAAACTGGTAAAATGTTTTGGCTTTATGCTCTGGATATACTGTCTTGCTTGGAAAAATTGAAATCACTGAAACCAATTAATTTAGCTCAGTATACACTGAAGTGCTACCTTTCAATCACTTTCGTTGAGGGTCACTGGAGAATAATGACTTGAAACCTAACTTGCCCCCACTAGTTCAAATGATAATTTATTTGCATAATACAAATACAATGAATTCTGCCATTAGAATTTTTTAAAATTTTCTATAAATCTGAAATCGTGTTGATATAATTATGTAGAACCTTATTTTGCATGAAGAAAACGCTTCATTATGGGCATAACAACTTAGGATTTCCAAGATCGATCCCACCACCATCTAGTTTTTACTTGGCAAGATATGCACTTTCTCATTGAAAAGAAATTGCATATATATATATATATATATATATATATATATATATATATATATATATTGAGAAAGAGAAAAGAGTAAGCGTCCAATATAGTAGAGGAGCTCTTGAGCCCTAAAGAAGGAGGCAGGAAAAAAGTAATATATAGCCATGCCTTTGGCTTGGCAAGTTCCCTAGTCCCAAATTCCTCTTCTTGAGTATCAAGATGGACATCCAAATTGAACATAAATATCTTAAATATCAATATAATTTTATTATACCCAAAAAAATATAGAATATAAGCGGCATACCCAGGCAACAACCCAAAAAAAAAAAAGCAAAAAAAAGAAAGAAAAACAAAACCACAATTCTTGAATTTACAATTACTACTACATGTATACAATATGGTTGGAGTGATATGAGAGAGTGCTTCCCAATACTTGCTTTATTCTGAAGATACGATATTGGTTGTGTTCTGTGGACAAACGGAGTTGGTCTGTTGGCGTTTTGAAGGTTGCTATTGAATTTGTTGCACATGGAAACAAGGCTGTCTAATCTATTACTTCTTTTTACTCTCTTGGGAGGGGCAGATGCCTTGGTTGTCCCGAACCATAGGTGACCCACCCTAGGGCTCTTCTCTTAATCCTGTCCCAATACGACCAAGGCATAGTGGGGCCATTTGCCCCTCAGTGGTCCTCACCAATCTTATCAAAAAAAATCAGCTTCAATTTCATAGTTGCTATGAACCCATGACCATGCTTGCTTGGTGCTTTATACAAGTCCTCCAAGTAATTAATTAAGATACGTGAATATAGAAGAGCATGAAAACTCCAACCACGTTTAGATGTTTGAGCTTTTGTGATCTCCACAACTTCATCATCCAACAAGAAGAAAACCAGGTCTAATTCAAATTATGGCCTAAAAACATCAGGGCCTAACATAGAGACGTTGTGCTAATTCCAGCTGACCATGTCAGGTGATTCATTCATCAGAAGCCATAAAAATCTGTATATTCCGTAATCAGAAAAACCAATCATGTTTTGATTTCTAATTTCTAAAGATTGTCATGTAACAGACCTCACCCGTCTCGACTGTCCACCAAAGGGACGCTTCGGAACTGATTGTATATTTGCATGTGCTCCTAGAGGAGATTGAAAGCATGGAATGCTTGGATATACAACTTGGCAGCTGGAGTGGGCTGCATGATTTATTGCGGTTTGGCTAGTTTTTTGGCAAGTTTATGATTGTAAATGAGCAATCAATGAAAGCTAGCTAGTACAAGAAAATTCACACAAAGAGAACGATTTAACACAAGAACAATTAATGATATCACTGATTAATTTGCAGTAGTATTTAATTAGCAGTAGTATTTTGTACTGTTTGGATACTGGTAATTACTTAATGAAAAAGTTTGGGATGCTATTATGATTATGATAATGATAACAGCTTAGGGTTACAAAAGACATCATATACTAGGCTGTGATAAGAAATCTCCTCGTTTTCGAGGATTTACTTAGAGGATTTACCAAACAAACAAAAATACATTTTGTATGCGTTGCATTGAAGTTGACATTTGTATGTGATGATGACAACTAAGGAGGACTAAGCACAATAATAAATGCATCATCGCAAGGAATAAGTCGGGATCAACATAAATGTAATGAATTGAAAAATCGAGATTAAACAGCGGAGACCACCACAAAACATGTTCATGACTGATAAAAACGTTGCATCAAATGGGCGACAGTAGCAGATCTTAGAAAACTGTTCAATCACTCAAGGAATAGCAATTTTTTACAACCCTATACAATTGAACTGGTAAGAGCTTAAGTTGCAAAGTAGTTTCCCTTTTTTATTTTTTCTTTGGAGATCTTTATGTTAGCACTTATCGAAGTATTGAAACTTTGTATGTTTTGTACTGATATTTATGATGAAAAACTTGGAAGTTTGCTTCAAATTCAATACGACTTTTTCTTTTC
This sequence comes from Mitragyna speciosa, assembly GCA_024721245.1. NCBI lineage: Eukaryota > Viridiplantae > Streptophyta > Magnoliopsida > Gentianales > Rubiaceae > Mitragyna > Mitragyna speciosa. Next base: position 2,128,355 of record CM045566.1, on the reverse strand, counting down.
CCGTTTCCGCAGCTGAATATAATTTTCGGTATTTTGGAGTTCGTGGCATGGCCAAGAAGAATAACAGGATAATTTAGCTATCAAGTGTCGCGTCAAGTCCAGCAAATTTCTCAGCTAAGGCTGCCGGGTGGGACGCAGTCCTCCGCAGAAACTGCGTCTTTTAATCTTTAAGGGATCCATGTCCATCTGCTCAGACATATTTTCTCTAGCTATTGAACCAGCTAATTATTTTCATTTCCTAACTAGCTTTATTTTCTTCATTTTATCCGATAACGCAAGACAAGTTCTTGCATCTATACAAGTTTACACTTCGATTTGTATTTTCCAAACACTAGATTATCGAATGCACATATTATTTGACAGGTGTGATAGCCTACTGATCTAGCAGTCTACAATAAATTTAATTTGACGACCAAATAATCAATGCCAATCTGGCTAACCTACAATTCCTATAAATTTGTTAAAAAGGCTAATGCGGCTCCACCGGAGCATGATTACCTCAAAGGAAATTCTACGCCAAGCTTTTCTGCATTGCTGTTCGTCAATCTGATCCACGTCTTTCTCGCGACATGTTGCAATGAGGAGACTTTTTTAAAGTTTTATTTGTCCTAGTTTTTAAGTGGTGTCAAATATTAATCTCAATGCCCAAAGGATATAATGATAAAGAACTTGAATTTAAGATCTCAATAATACAACTCGAAAAAAAAAATTAGAATTAAGATTTTTTTTTCATATTATTATCATCTTTGTGGAGTAAGAGTAATATATTCTTGGTTGTGCTGCGAATGTTTTCAAGGCCAACACAGGTGAGTGGTATCATTTCCTATTGCAATTAGGTATATCATGCGAATTTCCATGGCAAATACAAGTATCCACTTCACATAATTCAAGAAAGAATACAACAATCAATGTCAATGTAGATCAGAAAATGTTTTCAAGGGGATATCCTTGAATCTCCTACAAAAGAAATAGAAACATATATACAACAAAAGGAATTTCTTAATCAAAGTGGACCTATTACAAATTATTCAAACTCACTGTGACGATCATGTTCCAACAGTTGCAATCTTTTCTTGCTTTTGGACTTATAAACTAGTACCTGATCACATTAAGCAGACCCCACCACCCAAGTTTAGCTATTTCAGCAAGAAAATACGACTTAGAAATGACAGGATCACGCTTTACTTCTAATTATGGAGCGAAATACTAACTTAATTAGCCGATGAGGCAGATATTTTCTTATCTTCATGTCTGCTCCAAAAGAATGGCCATTAGTTTATTGTGCATCCTGCTTTGCATTATATATTGAGATGACATGAACGTGTGAGCCGCAATCCAAAATTATTTCCTTATTTTTGGGTTTTTCGCTTTTCTTGTTCAATGTTCCATGTATAAAAAAACCGCATTAGGGATTTAATAACTATTTGCTGTTCGTAGTGCACATCCTTGTGTGTGTCACATAAGGATTTGGCACCGAAAAAATTGACTATGCAATAATCCAACTGTGTAACTAAGATTTGTGCGCCAAAAGAATATCAATATTCACAAGAGATGGAGAAATCTAACAACACACATATGTATTGTCTTTTACGTACTACTGTAATTGTACAACAACGAGAACTGGTTGCATGGCCAGGGCCATTGGATGCCCTGTATCCATCACATCATGGAGTTTTAGCATATTGGTATTAACATTAGAGTCGGTGTTGTTATTAGCTTTATGGCAAAGCAAATCTCAGTTAAAACACGTAAAGCAGGTCTTGTGTCTTGAATCTTGATGGTTATAACTAACTAATTAAATGATGATTAATGACAAGGACGCATTTGGATAAAAGCCAACTCCTCAATAGTCTCAATAACTCCAAAGAACTCATGTGGGAACAGGATTAGGATTGTCTGCAAGCACCGACCACAGATAATAGCTTTACAATCATGTTGTCACAGGCTGGCCATATCATTTTTGCCATCGTAATTCCGGGGGGGCTCGTTTACAACCTGTTTTTTTAAATTTTAAAGAATGAAATGACAGTTATTATATTGTTGCATTCCACCAACTAAAAGCACTTTTTACCAATTTCCAAGCGGAGTTAACAAATCCAAGTAGTTGCTGCACACATGTTTTGTCTCTTTTAAAACATAGTGGATTAGATAACTTGTGTCTCTCCACGGAAGAACATGCAAAGAATTTGTGTGGCACAGTAATCAAGGAGTTTCCACTTGTCTACTGCATGAAAAAAATATGGCAACTGTTTTTGCTCAAATCAATCAAAGAGTCTAATCTCTATTTTTAACTACTGCTTTTTCTCTGTCTCGGTGCGAATTGTCATTTTTGTTCATCGCATGCATAGCGCGGAGTCTTCTTTTCCTGCCCATGTTTCTTTTTGCTCCGTACATATGATAAATCATCCAATTCCTTTGGGAATAAAGTAGCGGTGATGATCGATTCCTCTTGTCCATCTATGAGTATATGTGTGACCATTTTCAAACACAATAATTCCAACTTGGTGTGTTTGTGTGTGTATTATTTTTGTATCTTCCTTGGTTTGGCCAGCCCAACTTGCATTGCACGAGTTAACATGCTAATCTCCATACCACTGAAAGTGGCAAGTCTTTTTAATCCAGAAAATTTTCTCATTGCTTTTAGGATGATTTATAGGTCCGGTTAGGTTGAGCCTGAACATATGTTAGTAGTGAGTTATTTTTCAATGGACGGACAAAATGAAGAGCAATTCATAGATTCACGCCTCATCTTCTGAGTATTTTCGAAGTTATGTCTTTTTCAGCCATTAGTTTTCTGTCTATATACATTCTAGAGTTATGGACTAAGGAGAGAGGAAAGGGTTTTTAGGTTTTGGATTATGGAGAGAGAGCCAATGACTTGGTTTAAGCATTTGGGGTTATTTTGGCATATAAATTGGGGTTTATTAGTTAGAAATGTGATAACCAAGTATAAATATACTTGGCGGGAGGTTTAATTAAGCTAAAAATGGATGAGGAAAACAAAAAAAGAATTTTTTTTTTTTTTTTTTGAGGATAACATTTTGTTGAAAGTATGGGCCTTTTCAGTAAGTTACTCCAGAGCCAAAATTGGGCCTATATGGCTGTCTAACAAATTCAACCAAGACACAAAGAATCTTGACCCAACACCTTGGATCCAGTATGCAGTTTTTAAATATGGGCCTATCCCGTTTTAAGACTGTAAGAAAACTCCGTTTCTTGTTTTGATCCTCTGTTATACGACAGTGTCTTGGTTCATCCATAAAATACAGAAGGGGGGGGAAAAAAGGGTCTTGGCCATGTGAATAAGTTGATTGCAATCAATCATGGAAGCAACTCTTGTTTTATGCGTTTTTTTAAGAAATTGTTTTTTGTGTTAAAAGAGTTTAATTGAGAGCTCCAATAATATTACAATCGCGCAAATTCAAATCATGGACATGTTTATTGAGAAAGAAACTTATCAAGGATTAAGAATATTGCCCTCGGAAACGAAGCTGAGAAACATCACATGTTTGGTCAACTATAACAAGAGTTCACATAGAAAGCTCAGACCAAACCAAAAGCAGATGACCAAAATTCAGTCCAGCTACATCCAAAACTATGTAATTGAAAAAGAAAAAAAAAATAGTAAAGCATCCCCAGAAACCACTGTTGACTTCCTGAGCAAGAACAAGAAGAATTTAGACTTGATAAGTCTCTAATCAAAATAAATCATCATCATCATCATCAGGAAGCGGCTGCATAACTGCCCTCCGTAACTCATCTTCCTGCCTGCAATGGATAAAAAGAACCATGTTACAGAGGTTATCGTGAACAAGGAGAGTCTCTAACCCGTAAAATTGGAAACTATTTTCTGCTTTTTAAAGAAATAAGATCACTTACTGTTGTTGTGCAACCAAGTCAATTTCAACTTCAGGGGGACAAAGAGCAAATGACTCGACAAAGTGAAGGTTTGGATCCCTGAAGTGTGAAACAATTCAAAAGCAGTCGATAAATGTTTTGAATAGGAGGAGCCACCTACAGTAACGGTTAAAAGAAGATGCTTTTGTTGTCATTACCCAGCAAGCTTCCTAGCAAGATAGAGAAAAGGCTTCTCAAAGTTGTAATTGCTCTTTGCCGAAATTTCATAGTACTGAAGATTCTTCTTTCTATGGAATGTGACCTGCTTTGCTTTCACCTGCCTATTCTTGACATCAACTTTATTCCCGCATAACACAATTGGTATATCATCACATACCCTGAAATGACAGTAGATTATTAGCCCCAAGACCGTGAATGATAAAACTACGTTGAAGTTTATAGTTACACCCCCCAAACAAATTGACATGGAACATGACTCACCTGCAGATATCACGATGCCATGTGGGTACATTCTTATAGGTCAAACGTGCAGTTACATCAAACATTATGATCGCACATTGCCCGTGAATGCTGTGAATTTAGTTAACACAAATTTCAATTAGACAAGATACAAAATAATGGATTGGAAAAGTTTGAACTTCAGTAAGTGAAGGAGCTTTCTTTTAAGAAGGCCCACATTATAGGCTACGATATGACTTGATTCCTTGTGTTTTTATTTTCCACCCACACAAAAGTTCAAGGAGAGTGGGTAGGGTGTACAAGCAGCATCAAACGCATTCAACAACCAGAGATGAGAAGTGGGTAAGAAATGTACATATAGATATCAGTTGAAAGTTCACAGACCAACTTCAGAAAGAAGCATAAGAAGAAGCAAAAAAGTTAGCTAACTATAGTGAGATAGAATCTAAAATCAAAAAGTCTACTAATTGAGTTAGTCTGAATATCAATTAGATAAGCATTCTAGAGCTCAGGGTAGAACTCTTCTATCAGTCAAAATAACAAGCACGACTTAGTGTCATACCAAAGCCTTACAACAACAAAGCAACTTCAATAAATCCTTACAACAAACCGATGGGAGGCAAACGCTACCTAGACTAGACTCATTAATTGACTGCAATTAATTTTTTCAACGCAATACAATGGGAGCAGAGGAAGTACAATTCAAATCGGTTTCATTTCCCGTTGTCAAAAAATGAACAAATTATACATGCATGATGTCAGAAGGACATTTTAAAAAACCACCAATTCCTTTTCCAATTAGGTGATGCACTCCTTCCTGGAAACTTAAGCACAATTGCCATAAAGACTGATAAAACCAGCAGATGTCCAAATAAATATTTTGCAGATGACATTCATACAGTACTAATATAGAAACAACAACTCACTAATAGCCATCTCTGAGTCCTCCAAACTTCTCCTGCCCGGCCGTATCCCAGCAATAGAACCTTATTTTCCCACAGTTCGTGGTGAAATCCAGAGGATGTACTTCCACACCAATTGTCGCTGCACACAAACGAAAGCCAAAAAAAAAAAATTAAAAATCTATTACCAAACACACGAAACCCTACGTCCATATTACTATTTACAATCATCCATAAACCACAATACACATTTAAAAAAAAATTAACAACTTACGTTCATATTTCTTTTCAAACTCTCCGGTTAAATGCCGTTTAACAAACGTAGTTTTCCCTGAACCGTTACAGAACAAATAAAATAAACAAAAATTTCCCCAAAAAAAAAAGAATTATAGATTGGAAAAAAAATGAGAAGATAATTGACAAAATTACCGGTGCCTCCATCGCCGACGAGAACAAGCTTAAAGCTGGGGTAATCAACGATTGGTTGATTTGGCAGTGCCTAGAGAGAGAGAGAGAGAGACGTAATAAATTGAAATGCAGCAAAAAAAAAAAATGTTTGATCAAATACTTGAGCTTAAGAATATAGAAAATTTACCATATTTCGAAACGTTTTCCGAAGGAGTGAGGAATGAGATTTTTGCCTTCCTGAGAGAGAGATTTGGGGGGAAAGAGGGTTATATAGAGGTGGCTTTGGAGGGGTTTGCTTTTGGGTGACGCGAGCGTGTGGTGCCGTTGGATTCATCCCGCTTAAAATCTAAGCTTGAATTTTGGCCTTCCACGTGGCATATTCTTCGCTTGGGCCATGCGTTTTTCTTGCTTTGGGTCGGCCAAACTTGAAAAGGTTATGTTGAGAATTAAGGGAACAGATCAAGGTTCCAGACTTTTAAAAGTGTGCCTTTTCTGGTTTTCTTTTTCTTTTTCTTTCTTTTTTTTTTTTTTGTGACGAGTCTTGACTTTGACTGAGGAATGCACTGGGCTAATTTAATATGGGTGTGTAGTTTGACCTAAGGACTGTGGACTTGATTTTTAGTTTTTCATGAAAATAAGAGAAAAGACAGGGATAAAATTAAATGTGGAAGAATTATAAATTTACACTTTCCATTTAAACATTTCTTGGATTGTAGCAATTTAGATTTAGTCCACTTTTCTATGGTTAAAGTTTTTCTTGGTTAAGTTGATTATGCAATGGCTATCAATTTCATTTGGAAATGTTTGAAGATAATATGAACATACCCTTTCATTAGGAAATTATATGTCTTTGATTTATCGTTCTTTTTGTCAACTTGCAAAAAAAAAATTGTGTTAATTTGTAATTAATAAATGTCCCCCTCCCAAGAAAAAAAAAGATAAAATGAAAATTGCATTTGAAACTAAAGAGTTACATAGTGCCTCGAGTTAACTGACATGATAGAGTTTGTTTAAAATCTTTCTGCTACCTTAGATTTAAATCTCTCCTAGGACATTTGTCCATCACACAGGCTTGCCTAGTACGCTTGGTATGTCTTATCCTTCCTTGGGATTTGCAAGTTATACATGGGGGTGGGGTTTATCTAGTGCACACTCTCGAATAATTGTTACGGTTTCTAGTTGTCACCCGAAAAAAAAAAAAAAAGTTGCATCAATTCGGAGATTGATGAATATGGCTATGGATTATGACCTTGTGCACTTGATCACTGATCTTGTTATTCATTGTTATTTTTATGTCAAGGAACACAAAGATGCACAATCTTTCCACATATAAACGAAACACTTAGTTTGCAAACGACTAAGGGTGAGTATCTGCATCACCAATCGTGACATTAGATAATAGTAATAGAATTGTTGAGCACTTGGCAGAAACTAGACCTTGAATGCCAAAATGTGAAAGAATTGGGCAAATTCGAAAAGTAATATCCCATAAACTTCCTTTTTAGAGCTTCTTGATTCTGTATTAATAATGGTAAAAGGTCACACTTCCTTTTTTCCTCACCAGCTATGCCGTTCTGATTTCTCAAAAAATCAAGGATGGTAACTGCTCTGAATATTTAGGAAGCCGCCTGTATTCACCAGCCACGCCTACCATGTGAAATGGTGGCACAAGAATGTTGTGGTCACCCTGGATTACAGTCATGAATTTGAAGCTGGAAGTACTAATGATTCTCGGTAATAAAAGACCACAATCAGGCATGTCTTAAACCACGAACACTGAACAATCTAACATCATCAATTACTGGACCGCATAAAGTTCCATCGCTCTTTGTATGATAATATGTGCTCAGAAATCGGACTCTTGTGCGTTTCGAAGCTGCTCTGAATCGATGCGTAGCTCGAATAAATCCACCTTTACCTGACGACTGATAAGGCACCTGAAGAGAGACTGTCCCAGCAAACGCCTCAATTAACATTGATCCTTCACAAGAATCCTTAGCGTCGCCAACTGAGAATACTAGGTCGTACCACCAGTCTGGTACGGTCCTAACCAATTGTGCAATCGCGCTTTCCCTCCCTGCTATGAGTTCCACTGCTCGTTTACCTTCTGGGACAGCGAAATGTGCCGAATCTATGTATTTTACGGCTTTGAGGGATTCAATCATCCATCCTGGCAATGGCGAATGATCATCCTCAATATTGGGTGGAATTAGTACTCCCCAGGATGTGTTGGAAAAGATATATGGACCTTCTTCAAAATTTCCGTTCTTTAGCAGATTTCCTGCATTATAATACATCCTAGATACGTTAATTGATATACCAAAAATAATGCAAGTGAATGAAACTATGTGAATTGCAATTAGATTGAGCACGTAAAGGGGTATAGGGAGAGAGATGACCTCTTGTTTTTTTAGGTGAATTCAAAGCCTTGAGAGCAACTGCATCAATTAGTGGGCCACAAGCTGCATCTTTCTCCCTCCCTGGATTATGGATCACAACCTCAACTTCATTAGACTCCGCCAAGAATCCCCACGAATAATAGTCCCATCCATCACTACTATACAAAGTTTGCATTGGTAGCATTCCCCAATCTCTGGGCTCTGAATTCGGTGAAACTGACAAATTCAATCGCTCTTCTTGTGCACAAGTTCGAGCAGAACTAAACGAAATTGAGTAAAACGTTCCCTTTTGAACCTTCACTTTTGTCTTAATCGATGCTTCATCCCCGAGCCTCACTGCAAAATTGCCTTCGGGGACTACTAATAACATGTCTCCTTGTTTTTGACCAGATTTTATATACTCCACGAAACCTGAGATTTCCCAATTTGGTATTGAGTGGGCATCTATCACTTTAGTGCCCTTCATTTGCCACGGTTTTGGGCCATATTCAAAGTTGCCATTAGGCAAAAGTCCTGAAAATTTTAATTAACAATATAGGTAACATTGTATAAAAAGTGTTGGTTAATTTTACTATAAAACGAAAAATCAAATTACTAGTGAATGGAGGACCATGAGAAAAAGCAGACATGGTCCTCTTGTAAATGCCACCATGCATCACATGCCAATGTCTAGGTCGTATTCAGTAATCACATGAATAAAACAATGGAGAACTTCTGTCATTTTGTTAGTGCAACAATTTTTTAAAGATAGAATTGTTAACGCAGCTTGGCTTACGTAAGAAAGCACCCCATTTCCATTTCGATCTCTGTTTTCTAAAATTGTCAGACGATATATGCAGTATTATAATTTATATAATATAGCTAGCCATCATTTGGAAATTACTTAATTAGTGGACTAATACTCTATTTACTAATGGTGCCTCATTGTTATTGACTCACTAATTCCAATGTGGATACGTTGGCTGTCATACGAGGCAAGACCTAAAACTCTGTGCCATTAAGTTACTATTTTTTTATATTTTCAAATAAATTATCGATTTTCATTGATAGATCTATTGGGAATTCTACGTAGAGATCTGATTAAGCCTACCAAATTCTCTAATAAACGACCGAGAGACTTTAGAAGCTTTAGATCGATCCCATGTAGTTGGTGAAAATGCTGCACAAAGAGTTACTAATACCTCATTGTATAAGAATTTTGCTTGGAAAGAGAAAAGTGTGTCCCAAATCATAGGACAGTGATTCAGTGATTTTTTGTGATCATTGTTCTCAACAAAAATGGAGGTATAACAACTTTTAGGTCTAGTCTCATTAAAGATACCCTTATATTGCATGAAAATTTATGGATGCCAATTGCCAAATCTGTGCAATTCTTATAAAAAAAATGATATGGCTGCTATTATATCCTTACTATTTATAATGCCATTATCATGTTAGTAAACATTTCTGAAATCTAGTCTCCTTCCTTCCTTCCTAAAATATTTGAATCTGTGTCCAGAAAGAACAAAATAATTAGCTGAGACAAACTAGGCTGTCAAATGAAAACGTAAAAAACACCTTATAATAAATGGAGTATCAAAAAGCAAATATGTAATCAGAGTGTAAAAATTTGCATGATAAGAAGCCCACAACTAGTGCTGTATATAATTTCTCAAAAAAAAAAAAAAAAAAAAAACCAGTCATAGTATGGACAAGGAAAGCTCACCATCAATTATGGATACAGCAACATTGAAGCCTGCCCAGAGTAGCACTAATAGTGTGTTTACTTTTTTCATGTTTATTGGATGTGAGAGAGGTATAGAGAGAGCCCCTCAGGTTTGGATCAAAATCTGGGAGGGGTGCAAGGGGTTTTATGCATCTCAGCTTATAAGAAAGCCCCTACTTTTGGAGTGAATAACAACCACTGCCATCATTTACAAATTTTGGGATTAAACCCAAAAAAGAAATAGAAAAAGTATTGCCACCATTCAAAGTTTTGATAAGGGAAAAAAAAAATTGTGCCCCCTAGTGGACTAGATTATACAATACCATTTCAAGAATCCTAGTAAAAAGCAACCTACATGTGCACTCCGGCCAGAACTGAAAAAAACAAAGTGACCTTTCAATTGTATATTCTGTTTGTGTTTTCAGTTGGGTGGTTGTCTGAGATTCTTGACTGGGTTGTATTGATTTTTGCCTTGTAATTTATTTACTATGTAAATGAGAAGACCTCCCATAATCCCAGGGATTCAGGGCATTCTTTAATCCAATTATTCATCAAATTAGTTGCACCCTAATGTCTAAAAATTGACTAGGTATATGTGGTGGGGGTTTGAACAAAATCGATTAATTTAAAACACATGATCTTCCCAATAAACTATTTTCCGGTCGGTCTGGGGGCGTTTTAATCATATGTCATGTTATTAATGGAATAGAAAGTTTGATTGCTTATTAATTAATGTCAAAACATATATAATAACATCTACTTGATTTCCTCTCTCTGCTTAGAAATTTTATCGACCTTTTTTTTTAATCAAAATTACTCTAATATTATTAAACACCGGATATGATTAATAGTAACTCTATCGAGATTGGCAGCAAGAGATGTGTTCTACATTTATATTAATCCGCCATCATAATTATATCAATTACACACTCAACATACGTTATTCATCAAATTTCCTCCTCTTAAGCTCTTTTTATCATTTCTTCCCGTGTTCCTAAAGTAGATGTATGTAATACAATTTGATTTCACCTGTTTGAGCCTTTTGCTTTAATTTGTGATGAAGGAGGAGACCAAAGATTCTCCATCCATTAAACGTTAAGAAATTGATTAGCTTACAAGATAGAAAATCATCATTGGGCATCTTTTAAAAGACAAAATTGGGAGACTAAATGTTACGCAATAAACAATTGTTTATATGAGCCAACAGTCTAAAACCTGACACCAGCACTTACAATACTGGTAATAGGGAAGGAGCAATTCAAATGACTAACAAATTAAATCTCACATTTGTCTAAGCTACAAGCACATGGATCTCGTAAAATATTTGAAGTTGCGGTAGAGTTTCGGCAAAGCAATTGAAATCTAGTCCAAGACCTAGAAACCTGGGTGCATGCATGACCAAATTATTGTTTGAGGAATCTTGAAAAATGGCCATATCTATTTAATTCATTGCATAAGGATTTGTGTCCAAAATGTAATCACAATAACATCAAAATTTTCAATCATAGAGTCGGGAAATGGAGACATTCAAGATCTGATACGAGGCATCCCATGTGCCCCTAAAGCTTTTGATTGAGAATTCACTTCATTTCGTACTTCAGTTAGCATCCTAATTAGCACTTTTCTTCTCTTACCTCCACGTTTTTGTTCTATTTTTGGTCGGCAATAATTCTCTAATTTTTGTATGGAGGCATGTGCAACAAGTGAATAGACAAGAATGGTGGCAGCTAAGCTATAACTCCATGTAAATATTTCTACTAGCAATTAATCCGATTCCTTGTGTGTTCGAGAGTTCAGGCTTTCCATCCTTTTCTTGATCCCTTCTTAATTTCTTAGTACTCCCAATTCCTCGTTAGATTAACAAATAGAAGTAGAGAAAAGATTATTTATTATAAAGCCAAAAGGAGACATCCTAGGGCTTTGGCTAGGAAGAGAGAAAAAGTAGTCCCATATATTAGATGGAGTCACATATCTTTTTGACATTAAAAACTGAAATAGGTATTCAGATTAAGAATTTAGAGGCTCTTTATTTATATTTTCTTTTTTTCTTGCTAGAAGTTGCTTTCTCGTCTTGGCTACCATTTTTAACGAATGTATCAATTTCCTACTCCCGCCCCCTTTTCTCTCCTTCCCCCTTCCTCCGGGGGCATTGCAAAACCGTTGCTAAAGGATGAAAGGAATGACAATTTTATGATGCGTTAATTAAAAGAATGACAACCAAGCAAGCGAAGCTTTCTTGCCAAAGGTCCGGAGTTCAAACTCTGACATTGGCAGTTAGGAAATAGGGAGAAGAGTTTAATTTGGAAATATATTAAGAAACATTATAATGAGAATTGGGTTAGAAAGATTAAAGGAAAGTCAATTTTAAAGGATTAAAGAATTAAAGGTGAAGTTAATTATGATGGGGCTCATTCTAATGATGTGTCTGGCAAAAGGGCAAATGCGTGACAATTTTAGAATGCTGTTTACAAATAGCTTAGGAAAAATTTTTCCTCCAAAATCTACCAACAACAGATTCAAATTAGCAGTTGCGGTATACATAATTATTAGCTGATGTGATTGATCTTTTCCTAGTATTTTGAAAATTAAAAATGGATAAAGACGTGAACAAGAACATAGTAATTTTAGAACACTTATTCCAACAACCGGCGATATGGTATTACTAGAAGGGAGAAAATATCTTACGGGACTGACGTACAGCAGCAAAATGATAGTCTTCGTTTTTTCTTGTGCGTATCTTTCCAGTTCAACATCGATCAGAAGCTTTTCACTTCTATAAGTTTAGTTAACCCAAAAAAAATACGTCGAAACGTGTTTTTTAGATGATGAATTCTGATCATGCATGTGGAACACTGACTAATCTCACATTATCCAGCACCGGCCCACACAAGGAGCCAGAAAAATCACTCTTCATGTGATAATATGAGCTTAGAAACCCGATCCTCGTGCGGGCAGACGCTGCTTTGAATCGAAGCAAGACACGTTTGAATCCACCTTTGCCCTTAGATTCATAAGGGACTTGAAAAGTAGAATTGCTGGCAAATACTTCCACTAACATTGATCCTTCACACATATTCCTGGCGTCTCCTACAAAGAATACAAGGTCATAAGTTTTGCTGGGTGTAGTTCTGACAATTTGCGCCACAGCACTTTCTCTTCCGGCCACCAGTTCTACTGCCCGTTTGCCTTCTGGCACGGCAAAATGATCTGAATCTATGTATCTTACTGCTTTGAGGGATTCAACCATCCATCCCACCAATGGAGAATGATCATCTTCAATGTTTGGAGGAATTAAGATACCCCAGGTTGTGTTCGGGAATACATATGGACCTTCTTCGAAGTTTCCGTTCGTCATTAAGGTGCCTGCAATAATGTCAAGGAACAGTCATTGATCCATTATTAATCTCTCCTTATTCAATAAGAAATTGAATTTCTTATTATGCAAGAAAAAAGTCATTTTATCGTACTAGCCATATCATGTAGTATTCATTTATTAGGAGGCATGAGTTGGAAAATTGGATCCGATGATTTGGAAAAGTATTCGAAGTTGTGTTAAACTTCTTATTGTACACAAGCAAAAGATAAGGTGCTAGTAGGATTTTTGTTCTTCTAATAAATATTAACGATGAATGAGTAAATGCTTGAGTTGATTTGATTTATATTTTCTTTATGAGTTGATTTGATTTATAGTCTTTTTATAGTGTATTTAAATTTGAGGAATAATATTAAGTCACCTCTTGATGCCTTTGGGGGAGAAAAAGACTTGAGAGCAACTAAGTCAATTATTGGGCCACAAGCTCGGTCCTTCTGCGCTTGGGGATGATGGAAGACTACCTCCGCTTTATTAGACTCTGCCAAAAATCCCCAAGAAAATGAGTCCCAGCCATCAGTGCCATACATGGTCTGCATAGGCAACATTCCCCCATCCTTTGGCTCTGAATTTGGTGATATAGAGAGATTGAGTCGCTCGTGTTGCGCGCAAGTCCGGGCAAGACCAAATGAAAGAGAATAAAACAGTCCTTTGGTAACTCGAACCTTGGTCTTTATTACTGCGTCGCTGCCAAGCCTGAGAGCAAAGTGTCCTTTAGGCACAGGTAGCACCATGTCACCTTGTTTCTCCCCCGATTTAATGTATTCCACGAAACCTGAGAGTTCCCAATGGGGTACAGAATGGGGATCCACCACTTCGGTGCCCTTCATTTGCCATGGCTTTGGGCCATGCTCGAAGTTTCCATTAGGCAATAATCCTGGAAACTCAACAAGAACAATAAAAATTCATAAAATTGCTTTACTTTTTCTCGGGTATGAAATGCATTATTGTAGTATTTACACAACCAGTAAAATCAAGAAAAATGTACGTTCGGTTGATATATGCAGCTTAGGCATCCTCACAGCCCTATAGACTTGAACTATTCTCCTTGTTAAAAGAAATGAGCAATTTGTCCTATATACTTGTACATTGTGAATTTGAAAGCTTACCGTCACTGAAAGATAATGCCACAGGCAAGGCAGTGCACATCAGCACTAAGACTAGGTTTACGTTCTTCATATTTTTCAGGGAGAGGAAGGCACAGAAATCAAATATGATCAATTGAAAAAAAAAAACAGATGGTTTATCTCTGGAGATTGAAAGGCATATGTAACAGATTTATACAGCTCAGAAATGGAAGGTTTCATTCGGGTGAAATTTGTAGCCAACATAACCAAACTGCTCTGGCTTCCAGTCTCTTAGGGAGAATATTCGATCCATCTGGTGCAGGTACCAGCAGACAATAAGCAAATAGTTATACAGGACAATTAACGATAATCTCGCAAACTAATTTTGGTCCTTTTCAACTAATCTTGCCATTTCCGGTTTAGTGTATTCCATTAGGACAGGTTTTTCGTCAAGGGAAAGTTTTATCCAGCACAGTGCAATTACATGCGGCCTGAGTTCCGCCTCGATCATGCAGGCATGGGAATATTAAGAAATTGAAGAGCGAAATAAAATGCCAAGATTATGGCAATGATAACATGGCTTGAGAACCATAAAATGGTGGATAATGATACAGTAACTTTTCATAATCACAACTCTTAACAAAAAGGATAGTTTTTTTGTAAAATCATAGCAAATTATTTCTATCAAATGTTACCTAGGATGGGATAAAGATATTAAATAGAAAGCCTTGGAGTTTGGGCATCTACGAAATTAGTCATGAAAAGAAAGAAATACAATTGAGTAGTAATTATTCCTATTTTTTTTTTCTATATCGTTCATCCCAAAATTACTCGCCCTTGGGCTCTTTCCCCGGTTCCACACTTCCAAGTTCCCACCTCATCCCTTCTTTTCTCTTTTTGAAATTGCCTGTACAGCATGTTTCCGCATTCAGTTAACAACCACGTGCATGCAATAAGTGAAAGACAGCTTGCCAAGGGACGTGCATTTAAAATATGCGGTACCAAATAGAGTTGGCCGCTGCAGATTCCAACTTGGCAGAAAGGCCCATAGACATTTCTTTTAACACACTGCCACAGTCACTCCACCAGTAGCACCTGTGCTATGCGGCTGTGCCGGGAAGTTGCGAATGCATTATTCCAGCAAGGGAGGAACACAAGACTTCCCCAAGAGAAACCTTCAATTTGACTCTGCCTTTTTTTTCCTCCCCCTATATAAACCCTCAATTCCCTCAATCGTGATTTGACATCTAATTAAGAAAAGTTAAATCTCATAAGAGATTCTTAGGTAGATTGACTTTACGGTCTATCTGTGAATCTTATAGTTTAAAAGAATGTTATATAAGCATAATGATGTATACTGAAGTAAGTAAGTGATGTAAAGATTTTTATGTCACTCTATTTTAGACCACAAAATTCACAAATAAAACCGTAAACCCAGTCCATTTAAGAATTTTCCAATCCTAGAAGTAATTTAATAGTTGTAAATTTTTTCAAATCCATGTTATCCAACAGGTCAAAAGCTACATCCAATTACTAAATACATGTAGTGCACATCAAGCTATGCATACACAAAAACACGGTCCACTCCGGAAAATTACCCCTTATGATCATTGAGGCCCGTCTTCCATTTATATGGACTTCTATTGTATGTCCACAAACTTCGCTCGTTTCTGTATGTTACCGAGTCTCAATCCTATAAAAGTTGATGTTCACAAGTCTTACTTCAGGTGTTTCTCCCACCCGTAAATCAACCCCTGTTATTGCATTTCTTTTTCTTTTCCCTTAGGTCCTTTTATCATCGCATTCCACTGCAATGTCAGTTAAAAGCTCAATAAATCATTCTCAACCACTATGGGGAAAAAAAATTTATGCTCCGAGCTAGAGATCATTGCAAAGTTAAATGGCCTTTTCTTTTGAAATTACCCATTGGGTCGGATTCTCAGTTAACACTAGCTATAATCCAATCATCTGTTTTTATTTTACTTTTTCAATCCTTTCCTGTGTGCTTTTATGTAAAGTTCATGGACCAAAATTAATTTGATGTATTAAACACACAGGAAATTAGACAAGAAATAACAAAGAAAAATAATGGAGAAGTAAAAGAATTTTCTAAATAACGTTTGAGGCTAATATATCTACAAACTAGGAAGACATTAAATACTAAAATCCTATAATACCATAAGGACAAACTAACCAATAAAAATAAATCACGTGGACCCTACTAAAAAAATTAAAAACTAATATGCTTGGTTTAATATTTTCCTACAGAATTTGCATCCATGCCCCAAAGATGACATTCCATGACTTTGGTTAAAATAATACCTTTCTTTCTTTAAGTAAAATAAATAGGATCGTGTTGAACTTGAAGCTGAAAATTAATAATCAACAACGAGGAACGTGCAAATTGCAATCGCGCTAACTGGAATCACTTGCATAAATCTAAATAATCAAAGCAAATCCACAACTATAGCTGTAAACGAGCCGAGTATTGTCGGTTCGAGCTTGTGCTCGTTTAATAAACGAGCCGAACCGAGCCAAGCTCGATTATTAAACGAGCTCAAATTTGTGTTCGAACTCAGCTCGTTTAGTTATACGAACGAGCCGAACTCGAGCTTTCACGAGCCGAGTCGAGTTTTGTTCGCGAACAGCTCGATTCAAATAAGTGTAAAAGTGTTGTTCGAGCCGAATCGAGCCGAGTATCTCATGCTCGAACTCTTATTTGTTTATTAAACGAGCCAAAATTTGTGTTCGAGTTCGACTCGTTTAGCTTCACGAACGAGCCGAACTCGAATTTTTACGAGCCGAGCCGAGCCGAGCCTAGTCGAGTCGAACTGTGTTCGCGAACAGCTCGGTTTACAGCCTTAGCCACAACACGCATTATATAATCCGAATCAACACCTATGAGCTTTATATCAGATCATGAGATCTCAAGTTTGAGCCCAATTGGAGCCCAAATACCACACAAATCCTAACAAATTTTACAGCAGCATGATGCAGCAACAAGATCTTAACACTGGACAACTCCGAAATCGGGGCTACAAGCCCAATCAAATTTATTCCAAAAACTAAAAAAGAAAAATTCAGGAACCGAAAAAAAAAAAAGGAATACATCGTTTAAAATTTTAAGTCGTCGGATTGATTACATAAATTCAATTGGGCAGCACATATTTACCTTAAAGCCCACGAACCGTTACCCAGAAACATCAGATGCAAGCCTGGACGCTATGGCGGAGTGGTACATAATGTCGTGGAACGTTGAGGTCTCCATGGTCTTTTTACGTAGCTCCTTCGCCTTTTCTTCAGTAAAACAACCCAGACCAAACTTGGATCTGACGGGTCGCCCCATTTGCCCCTCTGATTGGCCCAAAATGTCTCTACCCGGTTCGCTCTTTGTCGGATCAGCTGCATCACTAGAGCTCTGAACGTAATCAGGATCAGAGGACCATCCGAATAATGGGGTCCACCAGTTGGAGGGCGAGGAGGATAATTTGTGGCGGGTGGGGTCGTTCCTTGGGTTGCTAGAAGCGGAGCAGAGAACTGGGGAGGTACGGAAATGGCAAAGTGGGATGGTGGCCATTGGCATTGATTGAAAGAGAAGCTCAGGAGTTCTGTTTGCTCGAAGGAAATATCGATGATGAAGAATGGAGGATTAAGGTTTAAGGATTAAAGGGTAAAAGGGAAATTTTGGGGAAAGTGGATAAGATTGTGTACACGTGGCAACAATAAATACTTTTTGTTTTTTTTCTTTTTGCTTTTCGGCTTTTACTTTTCTTAAGGTTAGATCACAAAAAACGTTCGAGATCCGGATCCGATGACGAGAGTCTAAGGAAGTTGGCGGAAGGCTGAAGGGATGGGCCTTGACCCAGAAGATTTTGCGTTGGTGGTGGATTAAAGCTTGTAGGATAAGGGGTATTCTTCGTGGCTCTATACTGGGCAACGGCCCACGGATTACTTCATCTGACAAAACTACAATCGTTCTTTCAGTTTATTGTTAGTTTATTGTCCCGTAACAACAAACTCAAAGCCCAATCCAATATATCAAAAATCCACGAGAAACCGGAATCCGGTTGAACGTGTTGGAAATGCAATCTAATAATTTACTTGTGATTTGACACAATTTTATAACTATTTTTGTGATGAAAATGGGAAAACGGTGTGGATAGTTATAACTATTATTTTGAGACATTTGTACAAATTTGTCCTTAGTTGTGAAGATAATATAGGCATTTTAAGAAGTGTCAAAATTGTTTTATGTCAAAATAATATCTTTGGATTGATTTATGTATATTGGATGTTTTTACTATTCGAAAATATTTGTGGATTAAAGGGATCTATTAACTAGAAGAATGAATGATAATTTAGACGAGAAAGGGAGATCTTTTACTAGCTTATTGTTTAATCCTTATAATAAGATGGATTAATGCAGCAACATCAATATCATCTAAATATTTATCTCACTATGAGTCGGTCACACTTAGTAATAAATCACATTATCAATATTTTATTTTATTATTTAATCATATTTGCTGGTATAAACATTTCTCATTCCATTCCAAATCAAACACCCTCTCTAGGGCCAGCCCATAATCAGATAAGAAATCATGACTTCTTCTTACGAAAATAATGATCCATGTTTGGATACATTTTTGCACCATTTTTCAGAAAAATTTTTCTCAAGGCCGTTTGGTTTGGTTGAAAAATTTTCAGCATAAAGACAAGAAAATAACTGTAGCATTTTTTTGGCATTTGACTGTCTGAGGTGAGTGGACAATACAGACGCTTTAAATGTAAAGAGAACAAAAACATCCTCATTTTAGCGGACGTCCGCATGATCCACAACCGTCGTCCTCCTTCTGCAACTTTTTCCATTATTTATTCACTTTCAAAGGACAAAACTCTCTCTGGCCGACTCCATAGATCAGAAATAGAAGAACAACTCACACAATTCTTTGGGTAGCGGACGACAATAAAGAACAAAAGTCTTCCACCATTTACAATTTTGGATGGTTTATTCACTGTGAAATAGCAAACCTTGAAGCCAGAACCGTCGCCATTCATCGCAGATTGAGCGAATCACTATGGTCACTGGAGTTGGCTTGCACAATAGTTGTCCACTACATTACAAATGATAAATCAAACGTCCGCTTATTTTTATGAGATCATTCACTACATTCAGGTAAGCATTCGGACAAAGAAGCGGACGTCTACTTCAATGACACGAATGATTTATACAAGTTGAGTTCAAATTAGTATCCTTCTTCTTTTTTCTTTCAGATAAACGTTTTCCAAAAGAATTCATATACTTTTTCATACTAATTATTATATTTTTAAACTATCATTACATTACTTTAAAAAAAATTTATATTCAAATAAATTTTTATCTTTTTAAAAAATTCAACAAAATATACTTTAAATAATTTTTTAAAAAAAATTTTAAAAAATACTCCAAATAATAATAGGTCTATTCAAGATACCATTAGCGAGTCTTATTTTTTCTACTCTTGATACCATTAGCGAGAATAAAACATGTCTTATTTGTGGCAGTAAAACTTATTACCAATTATGCAAAGTAAAACTTGTCGCCAATTATGTAAATCTTTAGCTTAGTAATACACTATTCTTACAAACACCGACGGACAAAATAATAATAATAAAAATAAATAAATAAAAAAGAGCGAAAATTTTCAACGAACTTCTCGACCCTATAAAAGGCAGGCGTATGACTCTGAGCTTCTTTGCGCCTAGCCCTACATCTAGTTATGTAGTGTGAATTGTTAGAGTAAATTTTTTTCCTTTTTAATTTTCCCTCTTTTCTTCTTCCTCAATTCTCTCAATAATAAGGGTTAGGGGGTGTGGATCCATCCAGAGCTTAATTTAATCAATCCTCAGATTAGGGTTTCCCACCTGTTATTAATTGCCGCCAATCAATTATCTTTCTCATATATACTTACATATACGTATATTTCAGGCTGTCTCATGAACCATTTTTTTTTTTTTGGGTATTTATTGCTTTTTTTTTTTAATTTCGGAGGCAATTGTGGGTTTTTTTTTTTGGTCAATTGTTTCTCTGATTAAGGGAAAAAAAAAAAGAAAATTTTGAAGGTGCCCTTGAGTTATTGATTTGGGATCGGGGATTTGGCTGATCTTCTTGTTAGATTTTTTTTATTAAAAAAGAAAGATTTAATTTTTACAGAAAAAGTTTATTTTTTTCTTGGTTTTACAATCTGTGAAGTGATGGATAAGAAGAAGGGTGTTGCTCCCCTTGTTTGCCATGGTCATTCTCGTCCCGTGGTGGATTTGTTTTACAGCCCAATTACTCCAGATGGGTTCTTCATCGTCAGTGCCAGCAAGGGTAATTTTATTTGAATTTTTAGTTGAAATAATTTTTTCTGTTGCACTCTTGACATTCCTTTTGATTCTGCCTGATTCTGAATTTTATCAATAATTTGGTCCTCTTATGTTGGGATCAACAAATTTGTAAATTTTTTATTAATTAAAATTGCCCCTTTTGGGTCATGCATTTGTGCTCTTTTTTTGTACAGTAGTTGTTGATGTAGTCGAATGTGTTGATTAGGCAGTGAGAGTTAATTGGCCTTTGGGTAGATGTGTGTTGGTTCTGTTATCAGTTAAAAGGTTGTTAAGTTTGACATAGAATATACTTTGCATAATGATGAATAACCATTGTAATCTCTTGTTAGATTCCAATCCAATGTTGAGAAATGGGGAGACCGGGGACTGGATTGGAACTTTTCAAGGGCATAAGGGTGCAGTTTGGAGTTGTTGTTTGGATAAACCTGCTCTACGTACTGCTTCTGCATCTGCTGATTTCAGTGCGTAAGTATAACTATTTCCTTTTTCTTTTCTTGCTGAAATGGCTTGATTATTTCCTGAAACAATTGCGTGCATAAATGCTGACAAGAACTGTGGTTTGTAAATGGTGTTGATTGTTACAGGAAACTATGGGATGCATTAACTGGGGATGAATTGCATTCATTTGAGCACAAGCACATAGTTCGTGCATGCGCCTTTTCAGAGGTGAATGGTTATAACTTGATGATTTCTTGAGGCGATTAGGTTGCAGTGTTATTTTAATATGTACCTGTTGCCATATACTGCTTTTAACTCCGTTGTTCTCCGGGATTCATTCTCCAAATTGAGGTCTCAAAGTAGTTTGTAGGACCTTACTGTGTATGTCTTATTCTCTTATAGCTACACTGTTGCTATGTTATTCTACTCAGTTATACCCTTTAATCTTTGTAAGAAGTCAGGAAAGTGAGGTTTGCTTATTTTGCAGGATACACACCTTTTACTCACCGGTGGTTTTGAGAAAATTCTTCGAATATATGATTTAAATCGACCAGATGCACCTCCAAGGGAACTTGATAATTCTCCTGGTTCAGTTAGGACTCTTGCCTGGCTCCATAGTGACCAAACTATATTAGGTTCATGTTCTGATATGGGTGGTGTGAGGTATGTGGACTGGAAAATAATAAATGTTACACTTTACCTTCGGATTCTGAGGTGTTTGTTGCGGTTAACCACAGTTTCTTTTATTATTATTTTTTTTGGGTTCTTCTTGAACTACGTGTGATGAACTAGATTGCTAAACATTTTGAGGCCAAATTAGCCAATATGATTGTCATGGTGTGCTTACCTATTTTATTTCTTCAATGGAGTAGGAAGTGGTTCATGATTTTATGCTAGTAAGAACATTGGCAGATTTTACTTGCTTGATTCTCTCTGTTGGAAGTTGATTTTTTTTTTTCTTTCTTAATTCCAGTTTCTAGAGCTTCACTTTTAGTTGTTGGACTTTTTAGTTGTGTTCTACACACAAATATCTTTATAATTTTATATGTAATATAAGAAGAATGGTGCAGGTTATGGGATGTCAAAAGTGGGAAAATTGTCCGAACACTCGAGACCAAGTCACCTGTAACTAGTGCTGAAGTGAGTCAGGATGGCCGCTATATAACAACAGCTGATGGGTCTACTGTCAAGTTTTGGGATGCAAATCAGTATGTTAGCTTATTATTTGTCTTCTGGTAGCAAATTTGTCATTGATAGCTTTAGTTATGTTTTGCTTAGTATGGCTCCTGATATCTTTATGTTTTGACCAGCTTTGGATTGGTGAAGAGCTATGACATGCCCTGCAATATGGAATCGGCTTCCTTGGAACCGAGATTTGGTAATAAGTTTGTCGCTGGAGGTGAAGACATGTGGGTTCATGTCTTTGATTTTCACACTGGCGTAGAAATCGGTATGAATTGTTGAACTTGTAAAATATATAAAGCATCCATCTTTGTAGAGGAAGAGCTAAGTTGTCGGTTCGAATATGACTCTTATTTTTTCGCTTTGTGGTGTTCGGGTGAGGGCGTGGGTTGGGGATTGTTATTGATCTTTTCCGTTCATAGCACTTCTCCTCTAAAGCATTGCCCAATAGTTCCTTAATTGGATGGCTGTTGTAGTTTATATTTTAAAAGGACTAAACATGGTTTCTTTACATCTACTGCTACTTTTTCAAGCCTAATTGTAATCCCATCTTGTGTTGTTATAAGCCTGCAACAAGGGTCACCACGGTCCTGTTCACTGCGTGCGGTTCTCTCCAGGGGGTGAATCTTATGCTTCAGGTTCAGAGGATGGGACTATCAGAATATGGCAGACATTGAATCACGAGGAGGATACAACTTTGGCAAATGGACCCAGCGGGACTGTGAAAGATGCAGCTGAAGATGTAACCCAAAAGGTTGAGGGCTTGAATATTGCCGATGAAAAGAAGCCTGGTGAGGAGGGGGCTGAAACGGATGTGTGACTAGTTGTAGCGTGCTTGGTTTTACAGTTTGCCTGATTGGCCAGTTGTAATCTATAGATTTTTCTAAAGGGATAGTCTTAAACAAAAACATGTTTGTGAAAATGCATCCTTTTTTTTTTCAGTGATTCATTCCCCCCCCCCCCCCCCCCCCCCTCCCTCTCTCTCTCTCTGAGTATTTGCTGTGCCTTCTTTGAAGTTCTATTGCCATTTTTGCTCAATTTTGTAATATGTTAGATAAACATCCACGTATACGCCCACCTACCGGCTTATGTCAGAGTATATGATTGAATTGTGAAGGTTTCTTTTCTTGTACACCCAGAATATAGACTTACTTCTTTTCCTTTTAACAAAGAGATAGGAGCTTTTTACCAAATAATTGCCAGGATGGTTCAACTTTGTCTGGAAAAAAGAATTCCTCTCCACAAAGAAATTGGAGATTTTTATCAAATCAACATTGCTGAAAAAGCCAATAGCCAATATATATATTGCAAGGTTTGATGTTGCGGAAAGGAGTGGCAACTTTTTAAAGAGGCTGGAAAAGTTTGGACATCTTAAAAATCTAGAATAAACACTGGGGACAATTATTTATTTAGATAATTGACCCAAGAAACACGAAAAATTTTTACATGGCAAAACTCAAAAGAACAATAGGGAGTTGACAATAACTAACGTGGCATATTAGTTAATTCAATAATTTCACCACTAACAATTTTTTACCACGCAAAGGACACCCACACCTCAAGCCAGCCCAACCAAATCCACATCGGAATCCCGTATCCGTAATTCTTACAAAAAGAGAAGGGTAGTTCAGTAATACAAAACTTCTAGAAATATCCGTCCCCCTGCAACCCCCGATCGAAAGTCCGCGACTCAATTTTTCTTCCCTGCGCTTGCTGGTCAATCAATCATCCCCTCTCGAAGCTCCGAAGGAATAAAAATCTGTGAAAAAAATAAAAAAGAATTGTTGTTAGAAGCTAAAATTAGGGTTCCAAAATGTCGGGAAAAGGAGCTAAAGGTTTGATAATGGGGAAATCGAACAAGGATAAGGACAAGAAGAAGCCTGTCTCTCGTTCCTCTCGCGCTGGTCTTCAGGTCCTCACCCTCTTTCTCTCTCCCTCTTTCGCTCTGTATAAGTATTTATGCACGTATCTGTTGAGTTTTTTTTTTTTTTTGTGTGTGTGTTTTAGGGTTTAAATTCAATCTTTTGCTCTTCTGTTTTTTTTTTTCTGTTAATTGGATATTGTACTTTAGAATTTAATGCTTCGTGATTTTAATTACTGATTTGCTGTTTAGTATTTACGAAATTACTTGGACTTGCTTTTTTGAAAATAAGTAAATAAATGTATAAATGGATATTAGATGGAGTGACTGTGACTTGTTTTGCAATCTAAGCTTCTATTTTGCAGGGAAAAAAATGATAAAAATTGAGGTTTATATGGCTTTGTGAGTTCTTTTTTGAAGGAAAAAAAAATAAAATTGAGAAACATGTTTGGAGAGTTGTGATGGTAATGGAATATGACTTGTAACTGTTCAGAACCAATAAGCATTCATGATTTTGTATGTATAATGTGAAGGAAAAGACAAAAGACCCTGAATGTAGGAAAATGCTTATTTAGAACTGTTATAACCAGCAAAATGTCGTCATAGTTTGTGGTTGAGAAATCGACACAAGTTGGAATCTATTGTCCTGACAAAGTCTGAGTTTTAATTGCTATCCTTTGTTTGTTTTATCCTTCTTGAGGGCTTACATGACAAGGCATGTCAACTTTTGTTTGTTTTTTATCTTTATTTCCGGTTTGGATGCTAATTTCAATAATGCAGAAAGTTAATTAAGTGTTTTTGGGAGAAGAGTATAGAGGTTTGGTTGAATGGCTAAATGTGATGGACAGGTTTTCATCATAGTGTGAATGGTGCACATATAACTGCATCTTGTTTGGTTTGGTGAATGGAAAAGATTGCGGCAGCAATTAGCCGTAAACCGATTTCATCTATACCATGTCATATTAGATGCGGTTGAAGATTGCAAACAGATTGTCATGGCTGCATGTGTTTTTTGCCTTTGAAGTTTGGAGTTTACTCTTTTCTGGTCCTGGCCATTTTTATCTTTAATTTTCTTCCTATTTGGAATCACATAGAACAACTAACGTGTGGAGGCCTCTTACTTCTGTAATATTGTCAAATTTAATTATTCAGTTCCCAGTTGGTCGAGTTCACCGTCAACTCAAGACTAGAGTTTCTGCCCATGGAAGGGTCGGAGCTACAGCAGCAGTTTATACAGCAGCAATATTGGAGTATTTGACTGCAGAAGTTTTGGAGTTAGCAGGAAATGCAAGCAAGGATCTCAAGGTGAAGCGTATAACACCAAGGCATTTACAGCTTGCAATTCGTGGAGATGAAGAACTTGATACGCTTATCAAAGGAACAATAGCTGGTGGTGGAGTTATCCCACACATCCACAAGTCCCTGATCAACAAGTCCTCCAAAGAGTAGGTAGTTTTCCAGTCTGTTTGGCCTTTGTCTTATATACCACTCCCCCAACCCCCCCCCCCCCCTCCCCCCAAAAAAAAAAAAAAAAGAAAGGAACACCCAAAACAAAAAAAAATTCTTATTCTACCTCCTTTGCTAAGACAAGAGAAAGCCGAGACTTACAATTTAATGTTTTTTTTTCTTTCGTCGATTAAAGTTGTGTTTTTACCTGATTTATTAGCTGACAAATTGCTGTAAATGGATTAGTCTTGCTATCCATAATGTATGCCATTTTATTGAAATTCCGAATGTGCAAATATGACCCAAGCAAGGTTGTCGTGGAGATAAAGCTCTGTTTGGATGATTGTTTTTTAGGGTGTTTTTTAAAAAATGTTACTATAGCAACTTTAAAGATTCTTTTCGAGAAATGTGTTTCTGAGATAAAAAGTTAATTGAAAAACGTACTTAAAGTTTTTAAAAAACATGTGTTTTTAAAGAACATAAACAAACAAACACAACCAAAGGTTATGGTCTTTAATCAAGGGCAGCAATGGTCAATCATCAAGGGCAAGGATAGTTGGGTTTATTGATACTAAGATTTAAGGATGCTGTGTGACTACCAAAACCTTATATTACTGTGGCCTATGAGCACTTCAAAAGGGATCACGGTGTGCATCCTAAGTAAGGGTATAATTGAGCCGTGTTCAAGCTCGGCTCGCCTCTTAAATTGCTCTACTCGAGCTCGTCGAGCATACCATTTTAGAGCTCGAGCACGATTCAAAGCATACTCGAGCTATACTCGAGTTCGAATTTAACACTTATTTTTATAAATTTTAAAAAATTTATAGGGGAGGAAAATACAAAAATGCAAAGTTTTATATTCTTACATATTAGGCAAAGGCTCTTAAAGTTTGTCTAATTCTCAAAAGGAAGCCCTCAGCCAAGGCGGGTGGCAAACCACTAGCAGCCACAACAGGCCGTCGGCGGCCGGCCTCCGGCGACTTTTTCACTTCAAGTTACATTATCGAACTCTATTTTTTGCATAGATTACAAATCTAAGCTTAGATTTAGACCAAAATACCTCAAATTACGTAGATCTGAAGAAAAACTAATAATTGGGTGTGTGGGGATAATGTTTACACCAAAATGACCGTGATGATCCGTAAAACAATATTCTATCAACAATCAGTTACCAAAGGAATGAAAAATGCACAAATCAAAGCTTCAAAGTCATGGTCTTCTATTTGATAGCAACACGTAAATACACCATTAAAATAGCATTAACCACATCAATCTTCATGTGTGTGTTTTTATTTGTGCGTGTGCGCATTTTTGGTGGGTGTGTGGGCGAGTTTCTGTTGTGTAGGTGGGGGTGGGGGTGTGTGTGTGAAGAGAAAGAAGATGCAGAGAGTTTTTGAGAGAAAGAAAACAAAAGTCGTGAAGTGTGTGTGTGTGGGGGTGTGTGTTAGGCCATTATTTTTTAAAATTTTTTATATTAATAGAATTTACTTAATTACCCTTTACTATTCACTAAGAAAAGGCACTATAATTATGTCATTTGTTTAAAAAATTAAAACATTTTAGTAATTTTACATATCCAATAAAAAAATAATATATATGCACTTGAGTAGCTCGTGAGCAACTCGAACTAAAGTATTTGAAACTCGAGCTCGACTCGAGCTCGGTCAACTTCCAACTCGAGTCGAGCCTTTGACCGAGCTCCTCCCGAGCAGATCGGTTCGTTTACATCCCTAATTCTAAGTGAAATTTCAGTTATAATGATTTCAAAAAAGAAAAAGAAAATCAGTTATGTCTTCTCAGAAAAGAATAAAAAAATTACAGCAAGTATCTTGAGTACAACAAACCAAATAATCGGCTTTGTCAAACGTAATGTAACATTCTGGAGAAGGAGCGTGTGCACACGCCTGTTCTTCTGTAAAATTAAATCGCTTAAATATGCATTCATTTTCTTCTGAAGACATGTACAAAGTTTAGTTGCCCAACTGCTCAATAAGCTTACACAAGAATAATTAGTCCTTAATGATGAAAGGAGGAAAATAAATATATGTTTCCGAAAGCTCTAAAACCAAAAGAGTCAGGCTTGCACCCGACTAACATATAAAAAATGCCCAAAAAGAGAGACCAACTTAAACTCTTCCTTTTGAGGCAGAATTAAACAAGGGAGGGAGAGAAAAAAAAAATATGAGGAACTGGAAAGCCAAAAAAATTCTAGCTATTTGCAGATCAAAATTGAATTCAGAGCACTCTATTGATTCTGCAAATCTGGATTCAGTAAAAGCCTGCTGATGAAGGGCGATATAGCTGCCAGTAGTGCTTTGGAACACTCTTCATGTGGAAGATGGCCACAACCAGATATTGCAACCAGTCTCTGCATCGTAAAGAATTAAGTACATTTAGGTGACTAAAGCTGAATATTTTCACATTTTTCAAGCAAACAAAATTAACAATATTCACAAATGTACATTAAAGTAGTACAGGAGAATTTACAAAGAATTGCATCCCTAAGAACATATGCATTTTCTACTAGGAATTTATGAAGGCCGACTTGCAGAGCAATATTATAGTATACAGAACAAAAGCCTTGTTCCAAGCAATAGAGGGTGCCACATTGACCTCTTTTATCATTTTAGGTTATTTACCATCACATAGAGCTCAGTGGAATCAGGTCATACATTTCCCTACTTCCATGATTCCTTGTTATTTTCATCCATGCTGTTTTCCCAGGGTAAGTTTTTAATTTGATCACCCTGGCCTTTTGTAATCTATATGGTTGGCAACGACAGTGACATCAAGAATGCCATTTTGGTAAAACTAAAGTGAATAACTCAAGTTAAAAATACAGATGTAGATACACATATTCCAACAGTATAAAATCACCTAAAATGAAATGTTTAAAAAAGGAAAGGCTGAAAGGTAGGAACTTACAGAATTTACTAGTTTTGAAGCCATAGCCTGAACAGATTTTAGAGGGACAAGGGCATCTTCCACCCCGGCAATCACCAAAACTGGCAAGTCATCAACAGATTTAAGCAGAGATTCTGCATTTTGCGGTGATAAGACTGTTTCAAATGACAACTTCCCTATCTCATGAAGTGCTTCCTCCCAACCTTCTACGCACAATGGGGCCTGATTCAATACAATAGAGTTGAGCATTCGAATAAATAAGCAATTCAAATAAAGGCTATGACGAATTCGGAAGATTGAGAAACAGAAAATCTAGGAATGGCTCCACTTTTAGAACAGTGTAGAGAGTAAAATTCCTCAACAGTCATCTCATTGCTTCTCATAAGTATAGAACTAAATCAAATACAACTTAATCAGCTTGAAGACATTATAGGAAAGATCACCATTACCATTGCCACTAGCCGACAGAAAATTTCTCAACCCAACAAGTAATTATGCTGAGTACCATATGTGAGAGTGTGGGGGATACATAAATCATAAGCAGCAGCAGCATGAAGCTAAACTAGATCTAGATAATATGATATTCATATTTTAAAAAAAAAAAAAAAAAGAAGAAGGAAGAAAGAAAGAAAATTCCCTTCCAATAGAAAGAAAAGAAAATAGAGGATGCCAAATCTTAACAAATAATAGAGGATTATCATAAATATTTTCCTACGAAGATTTGTTTCCATAAAATGCAATCATAAGTAACAAATTATATTGCATTAAACTTCTGAAGGTCCTTGATAAGAAGGGAGCAGATATACCTTGTAAAGGCTCAAGACTTCAGTAGTTAGCTTGGTAGCATCATACCATGCTCGCCGATTTACTACTTGAGTAATTTCAGTTCGCAGTAGAGGTCGAACCAAATGCTTTTTCCCAAGGGAAGTGCGTAGTAATATTCTAGCGAAGCCAGGGACCACTTCCCTTGACAAAGATACACTCAGTAGTGCAACACCTTTGATTTCAACCTGCATGATAGAACTTTTATTTACAACATTAAACTACAATGAAAAGCATATAAGTTGCCAGAAAACACGCTCAAAGAAAAACAAGTAATGGGGTATGATTCAGTGGTTGACTAACACTGGTGGAATTTTCTGATGATTGAAGTCTTTGTGCAGCCTTCAGTGCAAGCAACCCTCCATCATCATGACCAATCAATACAACTGAAGCAAACCTCATCTCTTCACAAAAAGAAAGAAGCAAGTCAACCTGAAAAGACAAACCCTAAAAACTCAGCTTGAGACACTGAAATGAAATGTGAAATTACAGAAGAAGAACAAACAAAAATGAGAGTCATGGCAAGAACACTGATAACACTTTGGTCAACATAAAGAGCTCACTTACTAAAAGCCAAAAAAGAGATGCAGGAAACTCAAAGAGCTTGTCTTCTTCTTCCTTCTATTGATTTACAGTTTGGTTAGCAGGTGGATACAAGGTCTGAAAGAAATAATTCTGTGAAGGAATGTATTTGCCTGAATTAGTGACCTTAGTCATATTTCATTCTTCCTAACTAATTCATGTCAGTGTGTTTTCCCTTCGAACTCCCCATTGGCCACCAGAAGAAAAGAAAACAAAAATAATATGCACCTAAATTTTACACTTATTTTCTTTCTTTTGAAGGGGAAGGGGAAAGAAAAAGAAGAACGAGGTTCTACCTGAGTATCAAGCTGGTAAGGATTAGGAAACTGATTGTCTTCCCAATCCTTGCACCGTGGCCTAGATGTTAATCCCCAACCAGGTCTGTCAAAAGCAGCCACAGGACAACCAAGCTGCCGAGCCAATATATCCATCACATTTCTCCATGAAAAAACTCCCCCTCCAAAACCATGTACCAGAACGATCCCAAACTGTCCATTTGCTTCCAAATCATGTTCCAACACTGGAGACCCCAATTTACTGACTTCATCATCATCAACAGTGTCATCGAGGTTCAGAATAGGCATATCTTCAGATAGCACCGGGGATGCAGGAGAACCATCTAATAGAGGAGTGTAGAGAGAGGAGGTATTGAATTGATTACTGAAGCTCCTGCGCAGATGATATTGGTCTTTTCCTACTACTTTCAATGATTGTTTGTCAAGAAAGATGGTGGAGGACAGGGAACGAGAAGGTGAACCAGGTGTGCTAAGCTTATAGTGAAGGGTAAGCCCTTGACAAGACATAAACAAGCTGTCAATGTCAGCAAGTAATCTAACAGGAACTTCCCCTTCATCACGAGCTAATACTCCAGGTTTCCGCTTCATTTCGCTGCCACTTCTCATTGTTCTCCCAGCAGACGGCGTGGGTGACCGTGGAACTTTCTGATAACCAGAGAAAACGATTTTGCAAGAAAGGACCTATCAAGCAAAGTAAATGATAAATCACCATGCAATTGCTAAAATTCTATATTCCCATGAAACTGATCAGCAGTTATATGAACAATGCAGAGAAAAATTATAAAAAAAAAAAAAACACACACACACACAAAAACTCTGATGATGAAAGAAAGATGCACACAGGTTAACTTAGAAAATCCACTAGCTAACTCGGATGAAGATGTATGTAAGGGCCATAAGAATGCCAAGGAAAGAAAGAGAAAAACAAAAAAAAAAGGGACAGAAAATGCCATAATTCCAAACTTACAGATTCTGCATCAACTCGGTGAAACAAGAGCTTCCTTCTCGCCCTGCAGCTAGTCCTATAGGCGAGAACTGTATGGCCAAGAGCAAACGCCACAGATGAAAGAAATAAGACGGGCATACCCCATGACTTCTTTAAGTGAAGCTTCTGTCTTGTGAGAGAAGATGATGCTTCAGCCTCAAGTTGTGAGCTAACAGTAAAAACACAAGCCTTTACAGACAAAAGAACAACAGAAGCAATAGAACATATTGTAACGGTTCCAAGATACGGCCCATGTGAAAGTGCAGGCGCATCACACATTGAATACACACCTGTTTCAACAAAACCAATCCACAAATTCAGCACCAATTTTGGAGGCCCAAAACATATAAGAATTACTCAAGTCATAGACTTTCTTCAAGTTGCCAGTTTGCAGCCTATCAAACTCAAGAGAAAACAAGAAATTGAACAAATCCACATTTCCAGATGCTCCTAAGAACCCTTTGAAATAAATTTTTAAAAAAACTAAATTGATAAAAATATTAAAATTAATAGAATAACCGAATTTAGTAATTAAAAAAAAAGAGAGAGAACAGATTGGAATTACAGATGATGATAATCGATCTGATGATGGAGACAAAAGGAATATCAATTAATGAACTCTTGAAACTGTATCTCTGCAAATGCTCTCTAAGACTATAACACCTCACGCAAGTGAAACTCTGTATCAATAAACAAGGCACCACCACGTCAGCTATTGCCACCAGCGCCGCCGCCGATTGGACCACCAGCGACGCCACCATCACCACCATGAAATACACCGTTCTTACTCCCCTCCGTACTTTCTCCATCCCACCTTTTCCTCCAGACGTCCACCCCATTCTCCTCGTCTACCTCACTAAAACCTACAGAAATTCCCCGAAACAATTCAAAAAAACAAAATCGAAACTTTTCCTTCTTTCCTTTCTCAATCCGAAATTGCCCTGCGGCGCGAGTTTCTACTGGGGCCAAAAGAGGAAAGAGATCGGAGATGACGAAAAACCCTAATTACTGAGTTTGACGAAGCCCCGAGAGATGGCGGGGAAAATGCCATCTCACGGCGGCGGAGGAGAATAATTTGAATGCCGGTGAAGAAAAGAAAACAACGGCGTCGTTCGGCTCTCTCAGACTTCTGAAAGGAGATGAATGAAAGCTTTTTTCGGGCTTTGGATGATTAATTTTGAAATTAAATTATTAAACTAGTTTAATAATAATGTCGTCTTCTCTGTAAAGTGATGTTGTTGAATGATTCACCGTGAGTGTGTGGTATCTGGGTGAAGATGTTATGGAAGGAGAAGAGAGAGGAAGGCAGGCAGGCGTGGACACTCTGTTTCTGTTTTTTTGAAATAGGGGTTACTTTGTCGTCATCGTGATTAGTATTTGTTAATTACCTTTATCTTTTTATGTTATGGAGGGATTGATTATTGCACTTGACTCCTCTCGATTTTTGGTATTTTTCTTATGGACCTTTTATTTTCAAAAGAAAATATTTCCTCAGCATTTTTTGACGATATAAACTGACATTTTGTAAACTAGTAGTTTAATGTGTTTAAAGTATCTCTTATCTACCTATTGGAGTTGCTATTTAAGTCTTTTGCCACAAAAAAAAAATTTAATTTGTCCAAGATTCAGAAAATTAGTTTATTCTGAATTTGACATTTCATGAAGTATTCTTTAAAAATATACCATTTTGATGTATTATATATGGAGAAAGAGAGGTAAAATTAAATGATAAACATGTAGAAAGAAAATTATAATTTCAGAAAATAAAGAGAGGTATTATAATTATGATGGATCTTAAGGGAGGTTAAAATAATTATATTGTTAAAGAGAATTGCTAATCAGTCGATAGGATGAATTAGGGAGGAGTTAATCAAATCAATTGGGATTAATGAGAGAGGAATTGATTTTGTATGCAGGGGTGGGCCTTTGGCTTTACCTGGCAGCCTTTTGGATATATTGACAGTGATACCCCTGTCTTTACTTGGGGGTATCTTTTTGTGCATCCCGAAGTTGTTAAAGGGTGCCAGCAACTTTTTTATTGTATCGCCCTAAAAAGTGGCCTTCTTTTTTTTCTTTTTTTCTTTTTTTTTTGGTGGGGATATCCGCCAGGGTTATATTGCGGGTTGTGAGTTGGACCATGGGTGTTGTGGTGCCTGCCCATAAAAATTAGGCGATTCTAGTTGGTGGTCACTAGAGTTATTATTCGAATTGAGAATTTTATGTTAAATTTGTGATTGTTTAATAAACAATCTTGTTTATTAAATGAGTCAAAATTTATATTCAGAGTTTGATTCATTAACTTATATGAATAAGTCCAACTCGAGCTTTTACGAGTCGATTCGAGTTGTGTTCGCAAACATTCAATTCAAATAAGTGTAAAAAGGTATTATTCGACTCGAGTTCAGCCAAATATTTCGTGTTCAAATTCTTGTTCGCTTATTAAGCGAGGCAAAATTTGTATTCGAGATCTCACTCGTTTATTAAATAAGCCAAAAATTGTGTTCGAATTTAATTCATTTAGTTATACGAATGAGGCAAACCGAATTGTATTTACGAGTAGTTTGGTTCATTTACACCTGTAGTGGTCACCAAATGGATAACAAGTTAGAAGCATATATGGTGAAAATGACAATATATGGTTGATATCCTTTGTTTAATTACTAATTTTGTCTAACGAAAAACTATATAGAATGAAATTTTATATAATTTTACATTAATACGACGATGCTGTATAAAACTGGACCGAAAATTTAAAGTGAACAAAATATATATAGCTTTTGGATCAACGTAATATGCAAAATCCAACAGTCAAGCATGCATATTATTGGCTTGATACACTAGATAAGTTGTAATAACGTGTATTTTCTCAAATTACTACGGAAGAATCCTCAATTTGATGACAATAAACATTGAAAAAAAAAATTGTATAACACAACATAATACAGGGCGTGGCAAAAGATTAGTTACTCAATGCTTAAAACATCCCTTATTTAAAAGCAGCATCTATAAGAACAACAAAGTAGAAGAAGTAAACTTTATAGATACAATAACTATCAGGATCAGCCATAATTAATGTTTGATTTGTGTTATACATTACTTGGCATCCAAGTTCCTTCTCCTTTGTACCAATAAGAGGGAAAAAAATGTAAAAGGAAATGATAAATTGCCATATTAATTTGAGACATAATGTTAATTTAGAAACCAATAAGTTTGCTAATTAACAATTTGTCATAATCTTGTGAAATCTTCGATCAGACTTTCTTAAATTCATCCGATGCTGTAACTACATTGCCATACATAAAGCACAAAATAGAAGACCACCTCTAAAGTTTGCAATTTTCGAAAGAATGGAAGTAGGCTCCAAACTCCAAAGTAACTCTATGTCTACAAATCCAAAGCGTGCTCAGCCGAGTGCCAAAAGCAGCTAGCTAGCCGACCGATAAAGAACAAATTCAAGAACAATGCGAGGGTAATAAAGGAATAAAATGTTTACAGTAAGAGGAGAGAAACGATGACTGGGCAACATGGGCGGCAGGCAATTGTTTGGAAAATTCAAAATAGCGCCGTCCGAGAAGATGACCGAGAAAAGATCAATTAAGATTAAGATTAAGATTAAGCGAACGTGACCGTTACTTGCATATGGGTCCCACGGGATGTAACAATGTTAGGGTGGGATCAGATATTATAAGATCGTTGTCGGGACCAGAAATCTTAACATTTTCCGTGATGGGTCACGTCTGCAGTGGGTCCCATCCTGCTCCAGCCTGTCTCTTAGTGTTTCGACACGTGTCCAAATTTTGTTTTTTTTTTAATAGCCTGTTTACAATCGAATTCTTTTAGTGTGAAACAAATTGGGTTAATAACACTTTGCCCCACAAAGGAATAGGGCAGTCACACTTTGTTCCCCTAACCTTTGAATATGTATATTTTGCCCCCTCTATATGTCCTTTTTAAGGTTGACCACTTATATGAATTTTTCTCTTCCCAAATTAACTTTACCTATTCCTAAACTAAATTTAGCTTTATGAGTTTTTAGTGGCCAACTATTCTATTAGTTTTTTTCAACCCTCCTATATATTTTCGATGCTTTGTAGAAAAGAGAAACCAGTATCTCTAGTCAAATTAACAACAATCGCATAAGCATAATGATGCATTGATCTCTTTGGAGATAGAATCTTATAGTTTAAAAGAGTGTCATATAAACATAACGATACATGTTGACATAAGAAAGTGATATAATGATGCTTATGTGGTTTTATTTTAGACTACAAGAATTACAGATGCGGCTGTAAACCGGGTCTATTTAAGAATTTACTGTGGATCTAGATCCAGATTCATTGTTTTTTGGGGGGGGGGTCTGAGTAGGGATAAAATTATAATTACTTGGACACGAACCTGTTTATATACATAATAATTATAAAATATATATATACATATTTTATACTTTCAATACTCAATACCTAATAAATTATATATATATATATATATATATATATATATATTACACTTGAAGACCTGGATCCAACTAGACTCCTATCCTAATCCGATTGGATCCGAATGTAAAGCTCATCGGGTAATAGGTTCGGATCTAGAATAATATCACTCAAACAGGTCCAAGTCTGAGTCTGGAACATTCAATTTTGACCTAGACCCGACTCATTGGCAGGTCTAGTTTGGGTATTGAGCACGAAGGCCAACGCTTTGAGATGCATACGTACATAATGGACGTATTAAAAATAATGTTCTCTGACCGGCCTCGCATGACTTTGCAAGAGAAGTGGACAACTAACAAACGGCAGAATGTAAACTGTCTCTAAGTTTCAAAGAAATCACAACAAATTTAGTTGTGAAAATTTTCTTGCTTCAATGTCATTTCCATAGTTGTCAACTATAAGGGTTGTATTCATGTTTATGTCTCCCACCATCTTGGGCACTCAATCTTTTCTTTTTTTTTCTTTTTTCTTTTTCTGGTTAATTGAGCATTCTTCAACTTTTATATTCGTGTTTTATTTTATTTATTTTATGTAAAAACTTCGTTTCTTTCAAGTTTATCATGCGAAATCATATTTTTCAATCAGACAACTATAAATGAAGCCTCCAATTTAGATAAGCCTCCACGCGGAACAATATAAAAAAGTCTTAGAAAATTTGCAGTTGTAATTGTTACTATATTCGTAAAGCTAACATTTTCAGATTAATGAACCAACGTGTACATTTCCTAAGAATTGAAAGTATGTTATTACTATATAGTCTGACAACCAACACGTCTTATTAATCAATCATGTGTTTCCCCCAAAAAAAGCTGAAACCTTAAAGCTCTTTATTTGATCTGTTCTTTTCATTGAATCTAATTTTGAAAATTTGATTTTTGTATGTTCTTTTTTCGTTTTTATATTAAATTTTTAAAATTTAATATAAAATTTATTTTTTATATTAATTTTCAATTTGAGATAGAAGGTATACATCGGTTTGCTCCAAACAAACATAATAATTTGTTACATCATAAAATTAATACTTATACTAAACAAGCACACTAACAATGTGATAATTTAGTTAAAGAAATAAAAATTTAAAGTCAAACTTGCGACAAAAATGCAGAATGTCTTTTATTTTTAATTTTTTGAACAGAGAGTCCATATTAAGTTAAGAAAACAACTAAAGTTAGTCATAAGAAAAAAAAAAAAAAACACTATGAAAACAGTAATTAAATCTAGTAATGTTTAAAATGGGGGAGAATCTGTAGATGATACATTAGTTGACAGAAAGTCGATGAATAATTCATGATATTGGTGTCATACACCATCACTTTTTTCTATTTTTTCTTGGTGTGGTGTGATAACACCACCTCTTTTTCAAAGTGCTGATGCTTGGAGGGCCCTCTTCGAAGAAATGCTTCGATGAAAATGCACCCACAGCAGTCAGAATGTCTGCGTACAAATCGCTTTACATCGCTCTTGTATTTACTCCAGTTGTGTTGTGAATTCTCTGAGATGAGTGTACCATACTACTGAAGCAGAAGCTTTTAATTTGACCGAGAAGGCAAAAGAAGTTTTCCCTTTTTGGGTGAAAAAAAGAAAAGATCTGCAGGAATACTGAAAAGAACAAACATGCCAGTTAAAACCAGTAGTAGTTTCTCAAGTTAACGTAGGAAGTTCTAGAAAGTAATGGGCAGTTTGGACGAGTGTATTAATTCTTGGTTCATATGAGAACAGAATTAAGGCAAATCAAAATACCTTGTTCAGATGGTAATCAAAAGATGATAAAATTCATATTGAATTGCTTTGCCTGCACATCTGCAGCAGGAGGATTCGAGTAAAATCTTAAATAATCAACAAGATAATCATGGTTTACTTAATTCCAGATTAGCTTTGATTTTTAGATTGACCATATGGTCATTTTAGCTGTCAAATTAGTGGCCAAGTTCGTGGTGCCCATAATTGATTGTCACCACATCTATTCCACCGTGTCACAAGTCACAACCCGAATAATTGACTCTTCGTTAATGCATACACGCTTTCTGGTCATCAGTTTTTTCTTAGTCGAAATCAACAGTTACAGTGTAGAAGGAAAAGATAATGGCTTAATTTTCAACAACCCAGCCAATAAAATTGATGATAGAGCTTTGCTTGCTGTTTTTTTGTGTGTAGTTATCAAACAAGCAACTATATTCAATTTCTAGATAAATGAAGCTTTCTCCCAGCAGAAATGATAAATTAAAATTGATGATAGAGCTTTGCTTGTTGTTTATTTGTGTGTAGTTATCAAACAACAGCTATCTTCAATTTCTAGATAAATGAAGCTTTCTCTCAGCAGAAATGATAAATTAATAATGTTGCATACAGCAAGAAATTCAAATCAACCCAATGCAACTTGCGTTGTGGGGGGTAAGAAATTCAAAATCCTGTTGTCTATTGGCAATAGAATTTCTGCAGCCACCAACTGTGATAACGACTCTACACTCAACAGCCAAAAAGTGACAAGGACTTTACTATAGAATCTGTATATTTGAAGGATAAAGTTCTGGTGATTATTTGGAAATTTTTATTTTTGCACCTGTTATAATGCTGGCTATGGACACCAGCAATTATTATAACTCGAAGGCCTGTCTTTTATCAGCTTAGTTATCATAATTAATTCTCCTTTATATCTTTTAACAAGTTTTGAAAATGTCTATGAACCACAAGTCTTTGTCATGTTCATTCCTTAATGAGCTTGCCCCAAACGGACCACGACCATCATTTCTCGCATTTATGCAGGATACTTAGTTTGAAGTAGTAGATCAAACGTGCGAAGAATAAGATCAGTACTTGCGCTTGAATAGTATACAACAATTGTGGGCTAACTTTCTAATTACTGGGTTGTTGTTATGGGCTTTAGTATTGATGGTTCTGAACACTGAACAAGAATTTATCATTAGTTCATCATTTCTGTTTGTATTGCGTCCCTTGCTTGGACGTGCTTGATTGTCCAATCTTAAAGGGCAGCAAACTCAAAAAACACTGAGGGGCCTTTATTTTGTTTTGATAGTATTGTCAAATGAAAAGTAAAAGTACCACATACTATAACTTCTAATCAAGTTACAATTTAATCTCTACCACACAATTATACAAAATAAATTAGTCTAAATTTTAGCAAAAAACTAATACTTATACAAAGGCAGACGTACATGTAATACGGATGTCTGTGATGCTACTACTACCCTTTGTCAAATTTGTTGTCTCAAAGAGTTTACCCTTCACTTGGAGGTGACAACTTATAGTTGTAGTGCAGCCTTATACTTACAAAACACAAGAGGCTTGCAATGTGGACTACGGCACTAAAACTTGCTCAATGTGAAGTAAAATGTTGATACATTGAAAGCATAAAAGACAGTTTTAGATAACTGGAATTCGAAAGCAACATTGCAGCCAACAACTTCTTCTTTTGCACGGCCATGCATTTCTTCAAAGATACTGCTACTAAATTTCCTGCGCTGACTCTGTTAAGCCTGCCCCCTTTGGTTCAAATGGTCCAAATTGTTGCGTAAAGTAAGCCAAGAACTTTGCCGACACACAACAATGAAGACAGACAAATTTGAATGGATTGAGGACGTTCATGAATTAACGCAAATATAACAAGAAACAAATCCTTTGTCGAAGCCGGACTAAACTTTAAACAGCTAAACTTGTATCATACCAAATAAAAACCTACCTACCCTCTCCAAGTATATCATGAGAAACTTGGATCACCAAAATATTCATGCTCTTATTCCTGATGTCCTGAGGATAAACCTTCATTTGCATATATCTACACTTCCAATTGCCGTTCCCAAGCACATTATATGTAGTACTAATCTATAAAAGAAGTAGAAGAAATACACATGCAAACATACATACCTCGTACAAATGTAAGAGAGCCCATACAAATACGAGTCTACTTTCAAAAATGTCATAAAATAATTGGATAAGGTCGAAAGCAAAACCAAAAAAAAAAAAATTGAATTCGAATCCATGATTGACAATGTGGACCTTGAATACGACTTCCACCTGCCTAATTAACCCACAAATTGCATTTATAGCCATTGTGTTATGTGCATCTTACCAAACTATTATATCCATCACCTTTTAGTATTAAAAAAATAATGTGATAGGCATGCCTTAGTCCTACCCCCATAATTATTCTTTACTCTTTAGTTAGCCAGAAAAAGATTGGAGTCAAATTAAAGACGAAAAAACAAAAAAAAAATGTAAAAGTAAAAGCAAGTATGAGTATCAGTCAAAAAGGGCAAGAAAGGCATTAGTTCTTGAAAGAAAAATCATGGGACTCGCACCGTCCAACTTATTTATTTGATCCCATAACGTAAAATATGCAATCTATTTTGATTTGAGCACACATTTTAATTATAAAACATATATACAAATCATTACCGATTAACAAAAGCATACTATTTGTGATGCAAAGCAACAATAAGCCATGTCGGAATGACATTCAGATTCTCTGTATAAATATTTTTATATCTAATTATATTTGATATAAAATTATTATATATCTAACGTATATGACATAATTTTACAATATACAAAAATTAAAAAAAATAAACATAAAATCTAAATCCGCATTCCAACTTTTCCAAAAGTCCACAAAAATGTCCCAAGGAAGCAACATTGAGTGGTAGACCCCACCTAAAGTGAGTTCACCAACTCCAGCACCCTATATCTCATTTTCTTTTCTTTTCTTTTTTCACATAAATAAAGCCTCTCCCTCGAACGCAAAAAATTTAGATTTTATTAAGTGGATCCAATCACTTTAAGATCGTTATATAATAGTATTCTGCATTTAATCAAAGCTGAATATCAACCATTTTGTTAGAAGTGACAATTTATTGAGCACCTTCATGGTGAAGAATAAGTGTTAATAATAGTGTATCACTTAAAAAAAGATAAATTTTAGCACTCGTTAAATCTTGTTCATTTAGACGGAAGTTTTAGCAAAAATTATAGTTCTGTTTGAATTGCATCCTTTTACAATATATTTTAAAAAATAATATCGTAATATTTTTTGAGATGTGCGACAAAAAAGATTAAAAAATGTGTAATTAATAATGTATAATTATTCTAATTAAACACCTTAACCAAATCAAATGGAGCCCGTGTTGTGGCCTTCAGCATTAATGAAATTTTAGTACGTGGGCTCCCAAACCAAAAAAGAAAAATAAAAAAGTAAATGTAAGTAGGCAAATATATAGGACCTCTGTCTTATTTTGATAAACTTATTTTTTTTTCATCCATGTTAAATTATAATTTAATTTTCAATTGAAAAATATAATTAATTTTTAACTTCTCTAAAATGTCCCCATTTAATTACTTTGTTATAAGTGAGAAGTGTATAGTAAACCATGTATTCACCTATCAAATGAATTATTTGACTTATGGTGTAATTTGATATTCATATTTAATGTAAATATTTAATAATGAATACAAGAGTATTTTAAAAACATCATAGATCAATTTATTCTTTCAATAAAGTTAACTAATTTTTCTTAAACTTTGTGATAAAAACTATAAGTTTATCAAAATGGGACAAGGGGAGTAATTGCCAATGGAAAACAGTCATTGCTGGTTAGAAAGATTTTAAATCCGACTAACTTTGTCTAGCAAAAAGAGGAAAAGAAAAGGTGACTACATATTTTTTGATTTTCTTGAAATTCAAACAGTCACCATTGGAGGAACCTAAAAAAGAAAAAGAAAAAGAAAAGAAAAGCAAAGAAAAAAAAAAAAAACTTTGGGCCTTTGGCATATATATAATACCTGGCCTACCAAATTCAATTGGCCGCCCACAAACTTCTTGTTGAACTCATCATAGTTCCAACCGCTCCCCCAAACTCCTCCATCCTTCCCCACTCGACCACCGCACAAATGCGGTCGGAAGCCCCCCAGCCACCGCAATCCACACCCCCAAACTTCTGGGGCGACATGCCGGAGGATGAATACTACGCCTCCCAAGGAGTCCGCAACACCAAGTCATACTTCGAAACCCCCAACGGCAAAATCTTCACGCAATCATTTCTTCCGCTGGACCCACAACGGCCCATCAAGGCTACTGTCTACATGACCCACGGCTACGGCTCAGACACCGGCTGGTTGTTCCAGAAGATATGCATCAGCTATGCCACGTGGGGCTACGCCGTCTTCGCCGCCGACCTCCTTGGACACGGCCGGTCGGAGGGGATTCGGTGCTACCTGGGTGACATGCAGAAGATTGCTGCGACATCGTTGTGCTACTTCAAGAGCGTGAGGAATAGTGAAGAATATAAGTATTTGCCAGCATTTTTGTTCGGAGAGTCAATGGGTGGATTGGCTACCTTGCTCATGTATTTCCAATCGGAGCCTGACACGTGGACAGGGTTGATTTTCTCGGCCCCACTTTTTGTTATTCCTGAACCTATGCAGCCATCCAGGGTATTACTCTCTTCTGATCCTCAATTTTTGCGAACTCTAGAATGTTAGTAACAGGTTTAACAAATAAATTGCTGACTACTTATTGGCCAAAAGTCTCAGAAATGTTAAAGTTACAAGAGGTTTATTTGTCTCGTGTAGATTTTAGGTTTCAACATTAAATTGTAACGTGTCCAAGTGTTGATGAATTTTGACTGATCTGTGATTGGAAGAAGTACTAGATGCATTCAACACCCCGGAACAGGGCACCGGACAAATTTATCGCTATATTCATTCTTTCACTTCAAAAATTAGGAATCATAACATGGACTAATTGAGTGGTTATTACCAATTTTTTAGACAATTTAACCATGGTTTGATGGATGAGAGATTCCGGGAGCAGAGAGTTTCAAATTGTAGTCTAGTTGCTCCTACAACGTTATTTGATGTCTTAAAATAAACTGCTGGACAGAATTAAAGTTCAATGTATGGACTTGTTTTATTGATCAGCTATATGTCTGTGTTATTTGTAATTGTTTAATTTTTATTTTCCTTTTCAGAGTTTGGGTTGGCAAAAAAAATAAAAATAAAAAAATAGTTGAGAGAAGGTGGTAAACTTAGCCTTAAAGGGGACGGTCCCACGGCTAATAAACTAGCAAGCAAACACAACTTTATAGTTATTGGAAATGTTGGCCTTATTTTTATGGTCTAAAGACCCTATTAATGTTGTTTTGGTTGCAAAATTGCAATTCCTTTTCTCTAATGAATTTTGATTAATTGAAGGTGCGACTATTCATGTATGGATTGTTATTCGGAATGGCCGACACATGGGCAGCAATGCCAGATAATAAGATGGTGGGGAAGGCTATAAAGGACCTTGATAAATTGAAGATAATTGCTGGTAATCCAAGAAGATACACTGGTCCGCCTAGGGTTGGAACCATGAGGGAGCTGGTCAGGCAAACTGAATACGTGCAGAACAATTTCCACAAAGTTACGGTGCCCTTTTTGACTGTTCACGGGACATCGGATGGCGTAACTTGCCCGTCCGGCTCCAAACTGTTGTATGAGAAAGCAAGCAGTCAAGATAAAACCTTGAAGTTGTATGAAGGAATGTATCATTCCTTGGTACAAGGGGAGCCTGATGAGAATGCCAATCTTGTGTTGGCTGACATGAGGGCTTGGATTGATGAGAGGGTTGAAAAGTTTGGTCCGAAATGTAATGGCATTAGTATATGATAACTGTTGATGCTTTCTTCTTGTCGTGGCAATTCATTTGCTGTATTATGACACTTTCTTTTGAGAGTAAGTATTATAAATTTCTCTAAAAAATTGGTTTAATACAATTGTATCGAAATGAATGTTGGTTTATACACACAGGAGTGTAGACACATGTGATGTGCAATAATGGTTATCATGGCCTCTTATTCAAGTATTAATTAACTGGTAAGCTATGTAGGTGTTTCGTGAACACTGGCATTGATTACAACGTGCTTTCAAAAGTTCCAAGCTTGGTAGTGGTTGTCTATTGTCATCAAGATTATCTTGAATTAGTCTGGATAATGGTTGTTGGTAAGCCTTGTGGAAAGTACGTACACACATTTTTTGGCATTATAAATAATCACCTATAGCGTTCCGTATCGGATAGAATTCTTTTCTGTATAAGAAATGACAATAAGGTCAAAAGTTCTATGAATTAGAGAAAACAATTTTGTACGTGAAGAAACATCAACCTTCTTATTCTTATTATTATTATTATTATTATTATTATTATTATTGTTTGGGAACAGGATGGGATGTCAACTTCACTCGCCAACTTCTGATTTAACAGGTCTTTTTTTTTTTTTTCCATACTTCTGACCTACACTATAAGCGAGGGATCCAATTGAGCCCTACGGAACCGATATAAACTGAACCACTATTGGACCAAACGGGTGAATTATGCACCCATTTGGATTTTTTATTTAACAGGTCCGCTTGAATCTTTTTGGTAATTAGGTCCGGTTGAGTCTGAAAGCACAAACTTTTCTTTAACATGCCACCATTCCACTTCGCGGAAAGCCACTCAAATGGAATGCTATCAATTACTACAACGAACGAGATACACAGTCTTAGTTGTTTATTTGACATATTCATTTTAACAAAACCATCAATTCCCGGACGTTTCATATCTACAGAACAGTCAAGAGTCCAGATACTAAATTGCCTTTTTTAGCAACCAACTCAGTTTTCAAGGTGTCAAAATTGCTAAGTTATGACTCATGATACTAAGAGATGCCAACAGGAGCTTCCCTCAGCCCAAAAAGAAGAAGGGGAGAGAGAGAGAGAGAGAGAGAGAGAGAGAGAGAGAGAGAGAGAGAGAGAGAGAGAGAGAGAGAGTACTAGTAGTCAAGTTTGAATTCGTTTGAGCCACAGTCCATAAAAATCCACCAGCATTATACTACTGATTGAATGAAAAATGGTATACTATACACTTGACAAGTATGCCCTAATGACCTTTTCAAACAAGATGAAACTACAAGCATCTCAAAGTTCAAGCAACTCACAAAGAAATCTTATTTTCCTGGTCCACTGCATGTATTACTACGGTACCTGGTTAAACAATTAGTAACCATCAAGAAATACAGAATAATAGAAACATATAGAATTTCTTGCTACTATTTGGTCTCATGACAAGAAAATAATATCTAATCCTTCAAAGAAAGAAAGGATGGAAAGAAATGACCAAAAAGAGAAATGGTACAAACATCATACACTAATAAACTCCTGATATTACAAAATCATGCACCCTTAGATGGCCATGTAGCTTGTGCTGACATGATGATTCCAACAATCACACCAAATAGTCCAAGTGCGCTACCAAAAAT
The DNA here is from genome assembly GCA_024721245.1 of Mitragyna speciosa. NCBI lineage: Eukaryota > Viridiplantae > Streptophyta > Magnoliopsida > Gentianales > Rubiaceae > Mitragyna > Mitragyna speciosa. The sequence continues at coordinate 2,083,522 of CM045566.1, read as the reverse complement.
TTCAATAACCAGAATTTTAACAAAAAGTGTTGAGTTCTGTGCATCAGATAAAGCACAGCTGCTTCCAATTATTCCCACACACAACCTTTGTCAAAAATAAAAACACGAGAATGAAACACGCAATCAGAAGTGCAGCAAAACTCAGCTTTAAATTCAAGTTCATCAGAAGCACATGTTTGCATGAACAGAAAATCAAGAAACGTACCCACAAACTAAATTTGCAAAGCCCACAATAATTCCTGAAGCAAAGATTGAGTAGCCTGCTCTGAGGGATTCTGCAGCATAAATCTGGGAGGCTGGGACACTCTGTAGTTTTGTCTGAAGAATGATAGCCACAATAACTCCATATATAGCCACGGCCTCACAAAAAATTACACTGAACAAATAATATGAGATATATGATAATGAAGCAGCTGAATAACTCATTCATACATACCAAGCTTACATTTGCAATTCTGAAAAAAAGAAACACTAAACTCAAATCATGTGAAAACAAAAAGAAGTCAGGTGACAATCAAGAGATTTTACATACACTATTTTCCAAATATAAGCAGCAAATTTAACATTAACTACCCACGTTTGAAATATATGAACAAAAATATTAAAAAACACATGGTGCATGCACATAATAGCAGATTATCTCATTTACTTGTCTTTTAACCACAAAATGATGATAAACAAAACCAAAGGTTTTCAAAGTCAACAAACACTTCAATAAGAGATGGTGCTTGAGGAATGTTTCTAATATGGTATCCTGAATCTCTAATACATGTCAATAAAGAGGAATCTTTGGCAAGATGATTTTTCAGACAGTTTTTATATTGAGAGTTTCCCCATAAATTCTTATTAGCAAATGCAACTCTAATAGGAGAAGACTGTCTCTTGTATAGTCCTTGAAATTCGACATGTATTTATGTTTGTCTTGTTTCACGCAAAGCCCCGGCAGGGCCACAAAAAAGAAAGAAGAAAAAAGAAAAAGGAGGAATGCAATTCGCTCAAAGATATCCGTGTCTAACATGGCTAAAGAAATATATTAAACTATATAAGTGCAAGAGATAGGAAAGACAGTTCCCTCCAAAATCATAATGCAAAGAGAATAAGAATAACCATTTACAAATCTCGATTTAGCTTCTGCATATCGTTTTGGGAGACCAAGAGAGATGAAAAGGAGTATCTCAGAAGCGTGCCACTGGAGAAAAATGAACCAAAGCCAGCACATAGCTATCTAGTTCAGCCTCTAAAACATAAATTACATGTGGGACGATTATAAATTTTAATGTAACTCATAAATGAATAGTCTATAGGTGTTTTGTACAACAGGGTTCAAAGAGAGAACCTGTACAAACAGGACCTAGAAAAGTTATACTCAACTGAGTTAAAATATGTGAGCAAGAGATACAATCAGATAACCTAAGTCATCGTCGTCCTTAACTTTTTCTTTCCGTTCCTATGGAATAGTTTCATTACTTATTTACTTGTAACCCAAGTGGCAGCAAAAATATGTTAACACACTATATAACTAGACAGAGTATATACAGCATCATTGTTCCCAGCATCTCTAAATAACTATAATATTTATTTTATTGTCAATGACACCAAAACCAATAAATTAGATGCCAATTCAAATTTAGTCAACCTTATTTTAGAGCAGAAATGAGGCGTATAAAAACATCAGAAGCTCTAACTGTATACCAACGACGACATAAAACACGAGATCTTATTCCAACTTCAATTAAGCAAAAAAGATAAAAGAAAGAAAGAAACTTATATGTGACATGAGTTTATCCTATTAAGCTAAAGAATAAAGAAGTCCAAGCATTTCTCCGCCAGATGATCACCACATTTTCACTTAATTCAGAGATTAATATCAATTTCCTTCTTTTATAAAACATAATTAATCATTGATTTACCACCGGAGGAGCAAATAAATTAGCAAAATAAGCAAAAACAAATAAAAAAATAAAAAGAGAATCACCTTATGAGATTTTTGGAGGTAATGCGAGGCGCTTTAATGGCAGCACCAATTAGACTACTTCCAGTTATAAATATTCCCCTAGAAACAATTAAAAAAGGCGTAAATTTTCCAAAATTTCAGCCGTAACCACAAATTTAGCAAAATTGAAACCCTAAGGTTATATTAGGAACGAAGATAGTTCGCAATAATATACCAAGCAGCGCCGAGGACAGAGACGCCGATGGCGATGGCGATTCCGACGGCGGAGAAAGTGTAGGGCGAGATCTGAACCAAAGCTCGCGACCATGAGCTTGATGACTCCATGGCTGTTATTAGTAGCAATTTTCCACCAGAAATTTTTATTTATTTATTTATTATTATTTATTTTTCCTTGTTTGGATTTTGGAAAGATCAGTGGAGATTTGATCAGTCTGAATATTATGAAATATGTAGACGATTGGATGTCCTAAATTGTCATTTCAACCTTTCGCTCTGGGCTGGGGGTGGAGTCATTTATTTGTTGTCAGTTGTTGTTTACACGGGCTTCATCGTCAGGTGTAGCCCAATTTATTTAAATCTTGTCCTGGGCCCCAATCTATACCACGTCCTGAACCCTGCCCAAACCCACAAAAGGGGAAAAAAAATATCTCACTTGTGCATTTATGTATATTTATGTAGTATAATATTTTTTTTAATATAATTTGATCCGACCGTTATATTTATTTCAACCACATTGTAGAATGCAAATTTTACTGTTTGACATATATTTTATGGTAACCCTATGAAATTGATTATAAAAAATCTTTCATCCTTGGTAACAAGTTAACAATTTTATGACGGATGCGAGAAGATGTTAATCTTACAAATTATGCTTTGTTTATTAAAAAAGGGCATGCAATTTCTTTTTCGTTTCCTTTAATAAAATGACTGTTATACAAATTCTGTACGCGGTTAATGTGGTACGCTCGTAGGAAGGCCCAAATGAAAACTAATAATAATAATATAATAATAATTTATTTAAGGTCATAATGAAACGCGAGACGAACTCATTAATTAACGTTTAGTACCAAAAAAAAAAAATTAGAATATCAATATGAGATGTACGCAGTAATCAACAATTAGGAGTTGTTTATTTCAAACTTCTCGATCACTATCATTATGAATATTATTAACTTTACTATAAGTATATGGATTTTAACGATTCTCCCAACATGTTTGGTTTAATAATGAAATTGGTGTTATTCTGCATTAATGAGTTTGATAAGATGGTATTTTGAGAGAAATCATAAAGACCACAGTTAATAACTTTTATTTCTATTAAAAGGTAATGATAGTTATTTTGCAAACATCAATAATGTTATCATGACTATTGAAAACAATTTTCCTCCTTACTTCCTCTAAACCAAACACCCATTTTGTCCAAATAAATCAAAATGGAGAGAAACACTTGAAATAGACAAAAGAATAAGAGCAACATTTCCATACGGCTCAACAAATCAAGATACCCAATAAATAAATGAACAAACAAACAAACAAAATTTAATATTAAATTATTTACCAAGAAACTATGGAAATCAAAATTTAGGGCGAAGGACATATCCTGAGCCTCCCTTCAGAAAATTTTTACATGAATCTAATCCGCATCCTCATTTGTAGATTATAAAAGTCACATAAATATTATATATTTTTTTATTATCTCAATATACATCATTATGCATATATAATACTCTTTTATACTATACCAAGTCTATAAATAAGGATATATACCTTGTCCAACTAACAGTTTTTCCCACAATTGGAATCGAATGTTAACCTAATTGTAAATAATGAGACCATAAAGAGCAATGGTTACCGAATCATATCAGATCAGAAAGAGATATAATGGTTGTGAGAACCAAACAACCAATTTGTCTGGAACTAATGGACACGGATGAGCCGGACATCACATGTCAAACTCGCCTTTTTCCTTTTACTTTTTTATTGGTCTGAAGGTCGGAGATGATATTTTGGCGAGAGTAGGTGCGGTACTTTTTTTATCCACGTGGCCGCAGCCTCTCCCGTCCGCTCCATGAACGGTAGCTGCTCGCGTCCCATGCGTTCTCTCAAGCGTTATAAGAATACGTGCCACTGTAGTCCCTTGCTCCCATTCATCAAATTTTGGACCTCTTTTCAAGTTGTTGTAGGCAACTTGTAAATGTCCTCTCTCTCTCTCTCTCTCTCTCTCTCTCTCTCTCTCTCTCTCTCTCTCTCTATTTGTTGAAATTTAAAATTGATGAACGAAATTTCTCTCTCTCACCTTCACACACAATTTATTCATTACGGTATAACTGTCCTAGATTCGAAATTGGTATCCTAGAGGTCGAATAAAATATTCTTTTCACACCTTCTTTCTGGTTGTCAATCTTTTCGCCATAAAAGTAATACAGTAATATATTTATAAAATATTAAAAAAAAAAAACCATCCACATTAAGTGATAATTATTGTAAATATAAATATATGTGTTTTTAAAGAAACTATCCTTAATTGATTTGTTTTTATGAGTTGAGAAGAAGGAAAATTGATTTGAGTGGCGAAGACTTCATGAGCAACAAAAGTGTTACATTAGTCCAAACTATGTGCAAGTCCACCTAAAACATAATTTGGTAAGTACAAGCAGACAGCCTTTATTTCTAAACATCAATCGACAATTATTTTGAAATTTTTAGCAAAGATGCCTGATTATCAGGCAAAAATAGGCTGGTCCGGTAATTAATAACACAAACTCTTTCGGTATCTTTAACTTTAGCTCAAAAGAACAAATAATTGGATTATGCAGTGGAAACATTAAATTTTTGTTGCTAAAATATTGTAAGAAGATATCTTATTATCTTAAACTTGCTGAAAAAGAAATCAAATAAGCTTTCATAAGACAAAAGATCATGGAATGAGTCCTTCCTTCATAAAACTTTGTCATGTGCTTTGGAACTAGAGGGGCGTGTTCCGCATTAATTATTTTTTTTCTCCTTAATAATTAAAATTATTGTAGTACACCCCACCAACCAAGTTGGAATTTTATAAGACATGCAGTTAGTTAGGACTCAGGAGGACCAAGAGGATACCTTGAGATATTTCTTCTATTTTTAGCCGTTGATATGTATATATGGAAGATGCCTAACTATTATATGAGGAATTTAGAGGAGGGGAAGTGATAGAACTCGAACTTCTGACCACTAGATGCAGCAATAGAATCCTAACGCTAGACCGGATATTCGTTACTAGCCGTTAATGTTCGATCGACTTTCCTATGGAGGAATTCATTTCTTCTTTTAATGGCCTATATTAACACAAAGATTTTCCTCGTCCGTTTATTAAGGAAGACCTATAAGGGAATGTGATGCCATGACTTTTGATTTACAGTGCCATCAATTATTTGTACGATCCATATATTTCCATGCAAAACAATATTCTTCAAACCCATAATAAACTTCAACAATCAAATTTGATGCATATTGATAGTTCAATTTTGCCATCCCGTCAAGAACTACAAAAAATTGACACCCTTAATCTAATCATGGTCAGTTGCTTATTTGACGGTGCTAATTTCATTGCGCGTTAACTACCTTAATTTGGTCAAGGGCCATGTACCTTAGGTACAAAATACTAGCATTTTTCCTAGTTAGTGGTCATGACAAATATGAGAATTAGAGCCTAATCAATTCCTTGTCAAATCCTAAGCGCTATTTGTTTAGGCCAAATCCGAAATGAAAGCAGAAGCTGGCAGGAAACATAAGCTGCAAATTGCAGAGTGCCTCTCCCTTTCGGCACTCAATTAAGTGCTCAATTTGGTCACCGGTGGACGCTCAGTTTGACAGGTTGAAATGAGTTGTTGCATCATGGCTTGAAAAGGACTGAAGCCCTCGTGACTCTAAACAATACAAGTCTGAAGACGGAAGACCATAGGACAGTTCAATCTTTAACTATCCATCATTGAATTTAAACGTGCTTTTAATGGAAAACAATTGTCAAGTGCAATAACACAAAGAGATCGTGTATATTTTTCCTCTATCTTGAATATTGCGAGTCGTATTTTGACTTTTGTTGGTCAAAACTTTTGATTTTTTCAACTTCATTTCTCGCTAACAAATTTTAAAATAATAAACTAAAACAATATAATTTGATAAAAGGAGTCAAATTTTCTCAATTACAATGGATCATCGCAAAGAAGATCTTAGTGGTCATTGAAATATGTAAGAAAAATTATATCTTTTTTATTGGATCTTGATAACTTGAAAATATGTAAAGGGTATTTTGATAAATTCGCCTCAAAGTCAATCTTGGCGGTAGGAAATACTCTACTAATTAATAATTTTCCTCACATGATTCACTTGCGTTTCCGGTTTGCATATCCCTTTTCTGAACGCCTCACGGTTTCCTATACTTTCCCCCTCTTTCCTTTTCTTTCCCTTATTGTTTTCATTTTAAGAATTTTCTGTTCACCTCCTTTCGCAATTTGCCTTGTACCGCTACTACTAATCAAATACTAATAATTTTTTAATCTACCTAAACTAAAGTATTAAGTTAAAAACTTGCCACTTGAAAAAATGTTAATACAGTCTGATTAAAGATTTAAGTACCACTAAAATCATTCTTACTTACTGAAACCTGTGGGCAGAGCGAATTAGTACAGGAATTAGCAGTTCTAAACTCAAGAAGGGTTTTTAGTTTTCACTTCTCTGCAGCATATATATATATATATATATATATATATATATGCATGTCCTCGGGGAAAAGATATTTTCCTAATAGGAGTATCTTCTTCCTTTCTCAATCCTCAGACAAGCCCCCAAACCAAGAACCTTATCCCTCTCTCTTTCTCATGTTCACCTCATAAAAATTGAATCTTGGGAAGTTTTTTCATGAGGGGAATTCAGGGATAGAACAAGAGGAGGGAGGTGAAATTGTGAAGAAGGTAGAAAAAAATGCAAGCTGTTTTTCAAACAAAAGGGCTTCTTTCTCTACCTTCAAACCCCAAAACCAGGGCTTTTCTAAGTCCACCCCAACAGGGTTTAAGGCATAGATTTAACCCTTTAAATCCCTTGAAAAACAAACCCTTTTCAGGTCCTTCTGTAACTCTTAATGGGTTCCAAAAATTTCAGGGCTTTGTCACAAAGCCTAATATAATTAGCCCAAAGAATAGAACTTTTCATGTTTGCAGGGCTGAGGGCTGCTGCAGCAGCAGCTGATGGCCAGCCAGTTTTTGGGCAGCCTGAGCCACCCAAGTTTTTGGGTATAGAGCTTAATACCTTTAAGAAGATTATACCCCTTGGGTTGATGTTTTTCTGTATTCTTTTTAATTATACAATTCTTAGGGACACCAAAGATGTTTTGGTGGTGACAGCTAAAGGGTCAAGTGCTGAGATTATACCTTTCTTGAAAACTTGGGTGAATTTGCCTATGGCAATTGGGTTCATGTTGTTGTACACAAAAATGGCTAATGTGTTGTCAACAAAGGCTCTCTTTTACACCACCATAGTTCCCTTTATTGCCTTTTTTGGGGCATTTGGGTTTCTTTTGTATCCTCTCAGCAATTATTTTCACCCCACAGCTCTTGCTGATAAGCTTCTAAACACGCTTGGTCCAAGGTTCCTTGGGCCAATTGCTATTATGAGAATCTGGAGTTTCTGTTTATTTTATGTCATGGCAGAGCTTTGGGGAAGTGTGGTAATATCTGTACTCTTTTGGGGGCTTGCTAATCAGGTAAAAATCAAAGCTTGTTGTTTATGTATGACTATTTTTAGTTAATCTATCTGCTAAACTGTTTTTAATGATTCGGATTCTGTTAAGTATCTGAACCTGGCAATTTTGACTGCCTGTTGCTTAGTAATGTGTTTAAGATTCCCAGTGGTTTCACCACTTCAGATTCTCATGTTTTTGTGGAGATCAAATCACGTGTTGCTGTAACAGTTTTGATTACTGTTTTGAGATTTAGTCTAGATATCAAGTTTTAGTTGGTTAGGCTTCGCTCTTGTCTCTTTTATGGATTCCGATTGCTTCTCAGCTTCATGGTTTTTCCTGTGCAACAAGACATAATGTTCTGTTATTGTGAATCGTAATTTGTGCAATATCTAATATACAAAAATCCAAAAATCTGTCCCTTTTTTCTCATAAAATTGTGATCTCTAAAATACATTTTGCCGCCTCTCTCCTTTTGTTTTATTGACTCTTTGGTTGGATTGAAGTTGGATGACCATCTAATTTGGCAAATTCTTGTGAAAAACACGCACACAACAAGCAAAACACAGAGGTACCTATGTAAATATGTCATTTCCTGCTGAGTTAGCAATATGCGCTACAAAAAATGGTTCTATGCATTTTGATAGTGCCCTTGTTAGTATTGTCTTTTTCTTTTGGAAGGATGAATTGGTGTCTTTAGTTTATTTATGATGTTACTATTTGTATTGATGGACCCAGGCCAGTGTCATGTTTATTCTTGAGGTCTTTACTAGCTTTGATATTTTCATTTTCCGAGGCTTGCTTATCCTTCCCACGGTCCTTGCAACAATAATGAAATTTTGAGTTATATGTATTTCTAACAAATAAACAAATGCATCAATTTTTTTGAATGTACATTATTTTTTTTCTGCAATTAATTTTGCTGGATGCTTTTCTGTTGCAGATAACTACTGTGGAAGAGGCTAAAAGATTCTATCCTCTGTTCGGACTAGGAGCCAATGTTGCCCTTGTGTTCTCTGGACGTACAGTTAAGTACTTCTCTAATTTGAGGAAGAATTTAGGCCCTGGAGTTGATGGTTGGGCCATCTCCCTGAAAGGAATGATGAGCATTGTTGTGCTTATGGGGGTTGCGATCTGTTTCCTCTATTGGTGGGTGAATCATAATGTACCTCTTCCTACCCGTAGTAAGAAGAAGAAGGTAAAATACAAGGATTTTGCTCATTTCTTTCATGTAACTGAATTATGTTTAGTGGCTGCTACGTGGAAATATTTTCTTTATTCAATTAAGTGAACATGACGTTAATGCTTTGGCAGGAGAAACCAAAAATGGGGACAATGGAGAGCTTGAAGTTTTTGGTGTCTTCTAAATATATCAGGAATCTTGCCACTTTGGTGGTCGCATATGGCATAAGCATCAACCTTGTAGAGGTTACATGGAAATCAAAGCTCAAAGCTCAGGTATAATTAAAGATGGTTTTGCTAGTCTAAAGTATTTTCTCCTTCTATGTGCTTGTCGACTTACTTCCCTTAATATTGTGCAGTTTCCTAGCCCGAATGAGTACTCATCCTTCATGGGCGACTTTTCAACTGCTACTGGAATAGCAACTTTCACAATGATGCTTCTAAGCCAATGGATTTTTGACAAATATGGTTGGGGGGTAGCAGCCACAATTACACCAACAGTTTTGCTCCTCACAGGAGTTGGCTTCTTTTCTCTCATATTGTTTGGCGACCCTCTTGGGCCTTCTCTTGCCAAGTTTGGGTTGACTCCACTCCTTGCAGCTGTTTATGTGGGTGCAATGCAAAACATATTTAGCAAGAGTGCAAAGTACAGCTTATTTGATCCTTGCAAGGAAATGGCCTACATACCCTTGGATGAGGAGACAAAGGTTTGATGCTTAGCTTGCTATATAATTTTTCCAATTTATGGGAGTGGCTCTTTTTTTTTTTTTTTTTTTTTTTGGGGGGGGGGGGGGGGGGGTACGTCTAAAGTTGCCAAGTAATTCCGTTTCCTTTCTAGTGAAAAATGTTTTTTTCCCCCCTTTTGGCTGTTGCAATTTGCATTTGTGTCCTTATCAAGATTGTTTAATTTATGAAACTTAAGATCTTTAACAGTGAGGCTTCTACCTGAAAGGCTGCAAAGATCTCAGAATGTATAGGTTTTGAATATCTAAAGTCGCTTGCTGCCTCTAGTTTCAGATGTAGATGGAATTTACATTTTGGATCGAGAGACTAGTATTGCTTTCAATTTCGTTGTTGTGAGAAGCTGATTGTTGATTTTATTCTTGCATCAGATTAAAGGGAAAGCAGCAATTGATGTTGTCTGCAATCCACTGGGCAAATCTGGAGGGGCTCTGATTCAGCAGTTTATGATATTAACCTTTGGCTCACTTGCAAACTCTACTCCTTACCTCGGAGGTATACTTCTAGTAATTGTCGGAGCATGGTTAGCAGCAGCCAGGTCCTTGGATGGCCAGTTTACTGCACTGCGACGAGAAGAAGAGCTTGAGAAGGAGATGGAGAGAGCATCCGTTAAGATTCCGGTTGTGACTCAAAATGAAAGCGCAAATGGTTCTCTTGCAAGCGGACCAGCTCTAAATCCTACTGAGGGTGGCCCTACCAGCACTTCTGAACCCTCATCTCCTCGGAATGTGTGATAATATTGTTGAATTAGTTGCAGAACGTGAAGTGGAGGAGTTTGCAGTGGTTTAGATGATTCCTGGATCCACTAGTACTTAAATGGGATTTCAAAACTTGATGCTATTAGGATTTTGTTCAATTGATAGGTTTACAGAAATAACCAGAACCTGGGTAGGCATGCAGTGACTTCAGCCTCCCCTATATAAGATGTAATGAGCTTATTATGTTCATTTGATTTTTTGTTTTTCTTTTACGCTGTTTACATTTTTTAGGTATTGAATGCAGAATATCAAGTTTAGAATATTGCATTTATTTTTATTGGTTGTCTCAGCAGAATATTTTAAGTATTGGGCGTTTTCAATTTCCAAGTACAGCACTGATCTTCGGCCCCCCGCGGCTGGGGGGAGTGGCCCCTTTATTGTGTCTCGTATGAAAGCTGTCAAACTTGATAACTGTTTGATTTGTAATTGCATCAATTTTTTGTGTTCTTTGACTGGAACAGCTGTTTGAATGCACGGGCTGGGGAATGCTAATGCCGCTGTAGATGGTGCAGAGGGCATTTTGTGACGCGTTTTCATTGCTTTTCATGGATAGAAGTTTGCAATAATGAACTGGTGGCAGGCCCAGGAATCTGCAGATAGGCAGCAGAAGCGTAAATCTACGATTATTGGATCTCAAATTTCTTACGTGCACGGGGAAGTTAAAAGCAACTTTTGCACTTGCCAAAAGCAACAAACGGCCTTGAAGAGTAAGGAAACCATTCATTCCATCGTATGTATCGGTGGAGTGCAGCCTGTCATGAAACTGGTCCACCTATCATTGGACCACCCAAAAACCATGAACAAAGATAGGCAAAAAATAGCAGCTCTTCTTATGATGTACTGTAGCTCGAGTTGCTTTGTTACACCAGCAACTTACGGCAACTTTTACTGTTTACCCAAAAGCTACAAAACATTTCGTTCCACATTCAGAAAACGAAAGAAAACCTTCCGTTTCCGTGGATCTTGGTAACAGTGGCCCCCCGAACAGCCGGCTAAACTTTAATGTATGGGATCCAAGAAAAGCAGACATCTCTAAGTCCATTAAATTGGCTACAAATACAATTTAACCCATTTTTATTTGTAAACAAATACGAACAAATCCTATACTGGACAAAATATTTTAATGCATATTCGTCCTGGACTGACATATCGTGACTTGTTCTCTGCAGATGGAGAACAAAATTCATAATTACCGGACATTCGAGCGAAAGGGACTTGAAACAAATTTCCCTCGTACTCCTTGCTTTCTTATCCTACTATTCATCATCCATGTTCAAGATACCAATAGTAGAGAAATTTTACTTATTTTCATTCATCCCGCAAAACAAATCTATACCACAAATGTGGTGAGGTGTACTTTGCTTGGCCTCTGAACCTTTTATCTACTACTAGTACCAAGTTTATAAATGTCACAAGAACACTGTTAAGAACAGTGAAAAACATGGTATATTAACAACGTAGTTGCACCCAACCACTTTTATGCAATCATCTCAAGTCCTTTAGTGCCCAGCCATAGCGAGTCCTAATAGCTGCCAAGATGAAGAATAAGCTGGCTCTGCCTGAATCCGTAACTTTTTCTGGCAGGCCGACACAATTTGGCGCAGAATGTTGGTTTGATGATGCATGCATTCTTGATATGGACTACTTTGTCAAGACTGTCTCAGAGATTAAAGCCAAGGGAGTCCATCCTGAATTAGTTGGTTCAATTATCACTCATTATTCTTGCAAGTGGCTTCCTGATTTATCAGGTTCAGGGGATGAACTTGAAAAAGGGCTAACCAATTTTGGAGAATCCCCTGAAAGTGTGACAGCTTCTTGGATGAAGAAGAGATTTTTCATCGAAACAGTTGTCGGAATTCTCCCTCCAGAGAAGGATTCTGTCCCCTGTAACTTCCTCCTGAGGCTACTGCGGACTGCTTGCATGGTTGGTGTTGAGCCTACTTATATAGCTGAATTAGAGAAGAGAATTTCTTGGCAACTTGACCAGGCTTCCTTAAAGGAGTTAATGATACCATCATTTAGTCACACTTGTGGGACCTTGCTTGACGTCGAATTGGCTCTTAGATTGGTTAACAGGTTCTTGAATTTGGATGAAACTTTCAGAAGTGGAGCTGCACTAGTCAAGGTGGCCAAACTTGTGGACTCTTACCTTGCTGAAGCTGCCATGGATACCAATTTGGCATTATCTGATTTCATAGCTCTGGCTGGAGCACTGCCTGCTCATGCTCGTTCCACAGATGATGGCTTGTATAGAGCCATTGACACTTATCTCAAAGTAAGTTGGATCAAGTTCAATTCTTCATTTCTTCTTTACATTATCTTTATTCTTGACTTTTGTTCCCACTTGATCTTTTTACTTTTACCATATACAGAAACATACTTGAAGGCACTTTCTTGTATTATAGTTAAAATAGCATGATTTGGCTTAAATATATGTACATGTCTATGTTGCTTTTGTTTCTGGTATACAAAATTAGCATTGCACCCTGGAGTTGGGTGAAGAGAATTTGGGAAGTTGAGTTATTGGATTGCCTCCAGCACTACATTCTTCAAATGATAGTCAAGAAGCTAGAGTGTTCTGCTTAATGTTTATTGAAACAGATGTGTCTTATCGGGGCAAAATAATGGACAAAGAATAAACAAAAGAGGCTTTTCTGTTGTCCTTACGTGAAGGCTTTGGAAAGTAGTGTCACGGGCGTCCTTTCTTTGGCTTTCTGAAATCGATTCGTGAGCTGAGTTGGTAGCCTTCGAATTGATTCCTTGCTGCTTTAGTCCAATTAATCAGTCGTAGCATTTGACAATCAGTCAATACCAATGAACAAATTCATTTCCAACTTACTGAGATACAGAACAAATGATTTAATAAGGTTTAAAAGATCCAGGGGCAGCAATTTTTCGAATTTGAGATATATGTAGTTGTATATTTAATTATTCCAAAAGGTCCAGGGTGTAAATACAGTGAAATCTCCCCACAAATTATTTGGATGGCTCAATTTATGTTACGTAATGTGTCACAAACTCTGTAATGCAAATTATTCTCTTCAAATTAAAGTACAATTAATCTAAACTGAATAAAATATTTTTCTATAGAATTATAAAGGTCTTATTTTCCCACAATTTTGTCATAAAATGGAAAAAAAATTGTGGCTCTAGCAGTTTAGCTGACATTTTCCTCCAACCACTGGCAGGCACATCCGGGAGTATCAAAACAAGAAAGGAAGAGTCTTTGTAGGTTAATAGATATCAGGAAACTCTCACCAGAGGCCTCATTGCACGCTGCTCAAAACGAGCGTTTGCCGGTGCGAGCAGTAATCCAGGTGTTATTCTCAGAACAAGCAAAGCTGAACAAGCACATTGACTGGAGTGGCTCCTTTAGCGGCACTCGTAGCCCGAACATGGGGCTAGATCCTCCAGCTAGGTGCCTTTCGAAGCGAGAAATGAATGCTCAACAACTGGAAATAAAGAGGCTGAAAGAAGATGTTTTAAGGCTTCAGAGCCAATGCAGGAGCATGCAAGTACAAATTGAGAAATTGCTGGAGAAAAAGAAAGGAATTTTCAGTTGGAAGAAGATTGGAATACCTGCATTTAGAGCCAATAAATATGGAGAAGTTGGAGGAGAAGGTGATATAGTCGGGTTTGGAAAACAAACCTCGGGGGATATCAAGACAAGGCTGGTGAAAGGCAAAACTCCTCACAGGCGGAGGAATTCTATGTCTTGAATGTTGAAAATGGGTTATAATCTTTATATTTCTCGTTGAATCATATTTAATTGTATTTGTATAATTTCGTCTACATTCTCAACTATCATGTAATAATGAAATTTGCTCAATTCTCGACCTTGTAAATTCCAATGTTTTCCCCATTTCCTATTTTCCTTTGTTTTCCTGTGCTCTACCAGTTGTAAATTTCACATTTGTAAGTAATGCGCACAAGAAAGATTATTGTTGTTAAGTTTATGTTTTTGCAGTTGCAATCAGTTTCCAAGTGGCAAAACACTAAGTTAAGGTTGCATTTTGTAATTTTAGAAAAATTTTAGATGGCAATGGGCCAATGTCTTAAAATAAAGACCATAAAGAATTCCTTTATTCTACTATCAAACAAAAGAAACAGGAAAAAAAAAATCAAAATGAGACCTGATAGATTGTCAAAAAAAAAAAAAAAAAAAATGAGACCTGATAGACGGCGTCGTTTGAGTCTCAAAATCTCTGCTGCTGCTGGACATTATCCAATAACGCTGGGTCGCATGTTTTGGCCATTATACCTCTCCTCTAAAACCCCATTGCTGAAACCACCAGCAAACAATGCTCTGCTTCTGCACCTCCTCAAATGGCGGTGTCTGCTAAAACCCCATCAATTTCTCTCCACCCTGACCTACCCAACCCCCATATCTCCAACTTTCAGACACCCAAGATCCTATCTTTCTCAAACATTACCCAGAAAACCCATCAATTTCCCCTCAAAAAACCTTACAGTAGTTCTTTCCTCTGCTCCACTGCCCACCCAACTGGCGACCCCAACTCATACCTCACCCAACTGTGCCTCCAAAACCAGCTAGACCAAGCTATAACCTTTCTAAACTCATTGCAAAAGGGCCCTCAAAATAATATAGATGAGGAAACATTTATTTCTTTAATTAGGCTGTGTGAATTCAAGAGGGCCTTAAATGAAGGGTGTGTGATTTATGAATTTATCTTGAATTTTACGTCCCAGTTGAGTTTAAGGTTAGGAAATGCATTGTTGAGTATGTTTGTTAGGTTGGGGAACTTGGCTGATGCCTGGTATGTGTTTGGGAAAATGGAGGATAGGGATGTGTTTTCTTGGAACGTTTTGATTGGTGGGTATGCAAAAAATGGTTATTTTGATGAGGCTTTAGATTTGTATCATAAGATGTTGTGGGCTGGTTTTAGGCCTGATGTGTATACCTTCCCTTGTATTTTAAGAACTTGCGGGGGAATGGAGGATTGGAGTAGAGGTAGGGAAATTCATGTTCATGTTATTAGGTTTGGATTTGTATTGGATGTCGATGTGGTTAATGCATTGATTACTATGTATGTGAAGTGTGGTGATTTGTGTAGTGCAAGAATGGTGTTTGATAGAATGGTCAGGAGAGACAGGATATCATGGAATGCAATGATTTCGGGGTATTTTGAGAATGGTGATTGTTTGGAAGGGTTGAGGTTGTTCTTTTTGATGCGGGAGTTTTGCATTGAGCCGGATTTGATGACCATGACTAGCGTGATTTCGGCGTGTGAGGTTCTTGGTGATGAGAGGTTTGGTAGGGCTCTTCATGGACACACGGTAAAAACTGGGTTTGGGGTTGACATTTCGGTGGATAACACATTGATTCAGATGTATTCAAGTGTTGGGAATTGGAAGGAAGCAGAACGAGTTTTTAAAAGGATCGAGTTCAAAGATGTGGTTTCTTGGACTGCAATGATATCAGGTTATGAGAGCAATGGTTTGCCTGAGAGCGCTGTGGAAACCTATGAAATGATGGAGGTAGATGGAATTATGCCAGATGAGATCACAATTGTCAGTGTTTTGTCTGCTTGTACTTCTTTGAGTCTTTACGATATGGGGATTAGGCTTCATGAACTTGCCAAGACTACTGGTCTGATATCATATGTTATAGTTGCGAACACACTTATTGATTTTTATTCGAAGTGCAAATGCATTGACAAGGCTTTGGATATCTTTTATCAGATTCCTGACAAGAATGTGATATCTTGGACATCAATCATTCTTGGGCTTCGAATCAATAATCGATGCTTTGAAGCTTTGATTTTCTTCAGGCAAATGAAACTCAGCCTAAATCCCAATGATGTTACATTGGTCTCTGTTCTTGGTGCATGTGCTAGAATAGGAGCTTTGATGTGTGGAAAGGAGATACATTCTTATGTATTGAGGAATGGATTGGGATTTGATGGTTTTCTACCCAATGCACTCCTAGACATGTATGTGCGATGTGGAAGGATGACCTCTGCCTGGAATCAGTTTAATATACAGAAACAAGATGTTGCAGCATGGAATATTCTTCTAACAGGATATGCCCAACGGGGGCAGGGTGCTCAAGCTGTGGAGCTATTTTATAGAATGTTGCACTCAAATGTAGAGCCGGATGAAATTACATTTATAGCTCTTCTATGTGCTTGTAGTAGATCAGGCATGGTCACTGAGGGATTGAATTATTTTGAAAGCATGAAAGATGTATATTGCATCACTCCAAATGTGAAACATTATGCTTGTGTGGTAGATTTACTTGGCCGTGCAGGGAAGGTGGATGATGCTCTTGAGTTTATATGGAAAATGCCCATGAAAGCAGACGCAGCTATCTGGGGAGCCTTGTTAAATTCATGTAGAATTCACTGCCGGGTTGACTTAGGTGAACTTGCAGCGAGGCATATTTCTGAAATGGATAAAGAGAGTGTCGGCTACTATGTTCTCTTGTCCAATTTCTATTCTGAGAGTGGTAAATGGGATGATGTTGCAAGACTGAGGAGAATGATGAGAGAGAAAGGAATTACTGTTGATCCTGGGTGCAGTTGGGTAGAAGTAAAGGGAACAGTCCATGCCTTCTTAAGTGGTGAGAATTTCCATCCCGAAATAAAGGAAATCAATTCAGTTTTGGAGGGAATTAATGACAAAATGAAGGCAGCAGGTCTTAGTGTCCCTGAGTACAGTTCCATAAATGAAGTTGAAGCATCAAAAGCTGAGGTTTTTTGTGGACATAGTGAGAGATTGGCAATCGCATTTGCACTGATAAACACTGTTCCTGGGACGCCAATTTGGGTTACAAAGAATCTTTATATGTGCCAAAGCTGCCACAATACAGTAAAATTTATTTCAAAATTTGTTCGTAGAGAGATATCTGTCAGGGATACCGAACATTTCCACCATTTCAAGGATGGGAACTGCTCATGCGGTGATGAGGGATACTGGGGAGATTCTTAGCTTGAAAGTAAGTTCTGATATATTTCCCACTCATTCTCAGGAGAATGCAGTTTGGCCTTTTGGAACTATGTTCTACTATATAGTGAACAAGAGCAAACTCCTTAAAGCATGACAAAGCCTTGGACAGTTCCTGGCTGGAGGTATTAGATTATCTGGTTCTCCATATGCACCGACTAAAAGATTTTAGCAGCTACATGCAAAACTTACTAAAAAATTTTAGCCGTTGGAGATTGAATGTCAGTAAAGTGAATTTAGAGTCTTAGGTTGTATATTTGTTTGTAAAACTGCATGCTTGAATGCATGGCATAACTGAAAGTGTTAATTGGTAAATCTTCTCCGAGTCAAGGTTAGCTCTTTGGGACGTCAATAGGGCATCATGAGATGCCTTGTTCAACTCCTAGGGAAAACCACTTGCACCAAGAAGACAATGATAGTGATACTGATTTTAACATACAAGAAAATAAAGGTAAATTATATCTTTGTAAACTTGCAAAATTTGTTTACTAATATTTATTCAGCTAGCAATGTAACAAAAATGATTTTAATACTTTTTCTGATATACTAGCAGTTATCGATTCCAATACTTATTTTTTGCTTATCCAAATTGATCTTAAAAATAGGTTTACATACACTAATAAAGTGTGATAAAGTTCTAATTCACTTTATAACATCAATACCATATACTACAATGTACAATCAGAAGTTTTTAATTTATTGGGATTTAGCAGGACACCGGTTTGCATATCAACTAGTTGTGCCTGAGGAACTGCTGATAATTTGCAAATGATGAATTCTTTTCTAGATTTTTTTTTTTTCGCATGAAGAATAGACATGAATTTATCAATCATGACAATCTAAGTTCTGTGAGGAATTTTGTGGGTTTTTGGGTTTTCAATTTTGGCAGATGAGTAATTAGGGCACTGCAAGTATGAAGTGGGTAGCAATCTACATAAATTATGATGTTTTTGAATCATATCAAACAAGAAGCTGTTATTGCATGTCTTGCATAACAAGTAGTACACATGAATCAAACTTAAACCATTCAAACCTCTTAAATCAATCATATTGCCATGAGCGTTTGTAAACACTCTAGTTAACAATGGAAAAAGAAGATAGAAGTAAAATATATAAACTTGATCCTTATTAAACCTAAATCTTCACTGCCTTTTTGATTGTCTGGACTGTTGACTTAACGATGATGTTTTTTTTTTCTTCCCTATGCAATCTACTCTCTTCTTCATGCCATTCAAGATCAGATATAGAGAAGATGAGATCCGCCAAGTTTCCTGGCACTCTCAGATCTAACAAGGTCCTTTTCCTTACCTATCTTATCCTTCCTTTCATCTACTGTGCGGTTATCATGGCTTTTTACTCTTTTATTACCAGATTCCACTTGATATGCATTGCTCCTCTCTGGTCTTAGTCTGTATGGAGGGTTCTTCATTGGTGTGTTTTCAGCGCAAGAATTTGTGTGTTTCATTCCCTGCTTCTCTCCGTTGTTTGAAATTGACTTCCTTCCTAGCCTCCATCTCAACAATCTCTTTTTCCCTTTTCAGACTACCTTTCGCAGGGATTTATTGCTGGCTGTCAATTTCATTCACGCCTTCTGTTGTGACTCAATGGAGTGTTGTGGAAAGGAATATGAATCAACAGTCTAACAATCATTATAAGTTCTTCACTTTCACCTCCATGAAAAAACCATGAAAATGCTCTACGCCTGAAATAATGTATGTCTAAGTGTAATACCCTATCTCTTTTGAAAAGAGAAATATATGTCAAACCTGAAATCCGAAATTCTGAATTTGATGAGGCAAAGATGGACAAGAACAGGCTAAAGGATAAACCTACCTGAAGCTCTCGCCATGGTATGCCAAATTCCGGTTTGTTACGCTTTTTCTTGCAGCACACTTGCCACTGTAGAATCCTTAAATTGTTAGCTAGACACCATCAATCCTCCTCCCGGATGTATTCTGGAAACAGAATTTCAGTAAATAAAGTAAATTTCTATGTCATTACTTGATAAAGGAAACCAATGGTCTAATATCCCATGCAAGAGGTGATGCAGCATCAGCATGATAATAGAGGACATTGCCTTGTGGGTCTAAACGAAACATCTCTGGATCAAAGCCGGCATTTCTGAGAACCGGAAGAACATAGAAGTTTTAGTAAAATTTTAGTGATCCTTTTGTATACCAAAATAACAAAAAATTTTCAATCTTACCCAAGGCGATTGAGTTGTTTCCGAAGGAGACCGAGGAAAATCCTGAGCGTGGTAGTTGGTTTTTCTTTCAAGTAAATGATTGGGAACATCCCATCTAATTCTCGTGTCTCACAACCTCTTAGCATGTTAACAAAAACTCTGAACATAATTCTTACTTATCCACAATTATCAAACAAAAAAGAGTTTTTGCTTCATTTTTTCTGTCTTTTACTCCTGCTTACGGAACCAACCAGAATTATTACAACTCTTCAAATCCTAGAGCCAACTTGTGTCAATGGACTGGGCAACTTCGGTCATCTAAAGTAAGTCATCCTTCAATATATCACAATTTTGGGTCAAGATTTAGCCCAAATGTGTTATTGGTTCATTTTAACAATTTTTTTTTTCATTACAACAAACTTGGTCATAACATTGAGCCAGCCACTGGGCTAACGGCCCAGTGGTCAGGGGAGACCTTAAGGGTCTCCACCTGTTGCTAGTTATGGGATCAAATCTCAGATCCTGCAGTAGTTAGGGAATTTTTAAAGAGGGAGAATTTAGATAATTTTGAATAGTCATATCTTCAAATTGTGTATGGCAAAACAGTCTTGAACTTCACCTAGCATACCATTGGAAGCTTCACCTCACTTGTGTGAGGCAACAAACATATAATATTATCTAGGATTAATGTCGAAGAGGTAGAAAAAATGTTTTTTTTTTCTGTTGTGTTGGGTTGTTTGGGGGGGGGGGGGAGCGGGATTTGGCTGCCACCTGCTTCTCCTTGTTGGACCAGCTGTAAAAAGAGTTTCTGGAGCTGTGTCTAGATTTTTTTTTTTGTGTTTTTTAAAAATAATTACTGTAACAGTTTTAGAGATTCTTTTTAATAAATGTATATATATTAGATAAAAAGATAATTAAAAAACGTATTTAAATTTTTCAAAAAAAAATATTTTTAAAAAACACTAATATACAAACAAAGCAGTTACTTCTGCGCGACGTGAAAAACCGTTAGCTGCGACCCAATTTACAAGCGAATAGACATCTTGAGAGCCCTGATCCATCAGCCCGCCAATGGCCTTTCAAGTCTACAATATCAATCATTGGGAGGCTATAGCCACCCCCTAGCAATGGGAATGGCCATTAGCCGAATAGAATGATGTTGGTTGACCACCTCTGCAATTATTAGTGTTATTTGGGGGAGAAAAAAAAGAAAAAAAGGACAAACCAACCCAGTGTCTGAGTAGCAGCACTGAGTGAAGCGAGCACGCAGCAGACGGAAAAACATGGAGGCCGACCAAACAGCAGACCACACTACACCCCTCCTCCGTCGTCAATGGTGGCGCAACCGTTTCACTATCCGTCCATGGACCAGTTCTCTCCGCATCAAAAACTCTCTATCCTCCGAACTCAGCGGCGCCGTCGGCGACTTGGGCACCTACATCCCAATCGTCCTGGCCCTCACCTTAGTCTGCAAACTTGACCTCAGCACCACCCTCATCTTCACTGCCCTCTACAATATTCTCACTGGCCTCCTCTTCGGCATCCCCATGCCAGTCCAGCCCATGAAATCCATTGCCGCAGTCGCCGTCTCCGAAACACCCCACCTCACAGTCTCCCAGATCGCCGCAGCCGGCATCTGCACCGCCGGAACCCTCTTCATCTTAGGTATCACCGGACTCATGTCCTTTTTCTATCATTTCATCCCCCTCCCTGTCGTCCGGGGAGTCCAGCTCTCTCAAGGCCTCCAATTTGCCTTCTCCGCCATCAAATATATACGCTACAATCAAGATTTCTCTACCACCACTTCCTCCAAATCCACCAGTCCTCGTCCTTGGCTCGGCCTCGACGGCCTCGTCCTCGCCTTGTTCGCCTTATTGTTTCTTATACTTTCCACTGGAGAAGGGAGCGTTCCTGAGAATGATCAAGTTATTAGTATTAGCTCTGAGACTAGTAATCGTTCGCAGAATAGAATTCGTCGTAGATTAAGGATTCTATCAGCTATTCCAGCAGCTCTGATAGTGTTTTTACTTGGTTTAGTTTTGTGTTTCGTGAGAGACCCTTCGATTATTCATGAAATTAAACTCGGCCCATCGAAGATTCATGTCCTAAAAATCACGTGGGAGGATTGGAAAGTTGGGTTCTTGCGGGGTGCAATACCACAGATTCCGCTATCTGTATTGAATTCAGTGATTGCTGTGTGTAAATTGTCAACCGATTTGTTCCCTGAGATGGATGTTTCAGCTGCAGGTGTTTCAGTGAGTGTTGGGTTGATGAATTTAGTGGGATGCTGGTTTGGGGCAATGCCAGTGTGCCATGGGGCAGGAGGGCTAGCTGGACAGTACAGGTTTGGGGGGAGAAGTGGTGCATCAGTGGTGTTCTTGGGGTTGGGAAAATTGGTGCTTGGATTGGTTTTTGGGAACTATTTTGTCAAGATTTTGAGTCAATTTCCAATTGGGATTCTTGGGGTTCTGCTGTTGTTTGCTGGAATAGAGTTAGCTATGGCTTCAAGGGATATGAACACAAAGGAAGAATCATTTGTGATGTTGGTTTGTGCTGCTGTTTCGCTCACTGGGTCCAGTGCTGCTTTGGGGTTTGTTTGTGGTATTGTGCTGTTTTTGCTGCTCAAGCTGAGGCAGATGGATTGTTCTAATTTTGGCTTCTATAAATTCAAAGCTAAATCTGTTGGGACTGATGAAGAATCTAGTTTCAATCCGTAAGCGTTTCTTGTAAACTTCTATAGCGCCATATGATTCAGTACTAGTATTGCTATCTGTATCAATTTGCTACGTAGTATTTGATCCACCTATGCTAGGAATGCTGAATTCATTAGCAGGGATTTGATCCACCTATGCTAGGAATGCTGAATTTATCAGCAGTTATGTCTTGTAATGTCTGAGGTTCCTCCTAGTTACGATATGATGTATAGCCTTATTCACCAAATTTATATATGCATATGTTGTGTCACTTATATTAATGTTATTAATCTATGTGAATTTTAATTACCTTCCTCTTTGCCCTGTCTGGACTCCCACAAAAGAAATCACATGCAATGCAAACAAAATTCTTACATATTAAGCATTTACAAGTCAATTGCAGGTAAGTTAACCATATGAAATTTATTCTTGATGCAAAATTTGGAATGAAAAATAAGCATTCATGGCAATGACTTAATCTTGTTTGAGTTTTCTTTTGCAAAAAATTAGAGAATTACGTGATAAAACCATCTTTTACATGGAATAACATCAGCCATGCGGTAAAAGCTTGTGGCATGTTAAAGGTAGACTTACTCCTAAAAGGGAGGAGGAATATGAGAGGGGGTCAATGTAGGAGAATGCAAAAGTATGTTTCTATGCTCCAGTTAGCATGCCTTGGTGTAACTATTTAGTAACTTGCCGTGTGTTAACTTCAAGCTTCACTAAGTACATAGTAAAAATTAGAACAATTGCTATCCTCAGGTTCCATGACCTTTTATAAAAATTGCTACGCACCTTTTCTTTCAAAATGGAGATTGGGTGCTAGAAGTTAGCGGAGTGCCACTGATTACATTGTATTCCAGTGACATGCCAATGAACGTAAGCAGCATTGGATCGGTTCTACAACTATCCTTTTTTAGAGTGATGGGAAGCAATTTCTCCCATCCAGCTGACAATTCCATTAGCATCTGCGCATTATTATCTACAGGCATTATGAGGAATGGGTCATTACCATAGTTGCTACAGATTTGGTATCCTCAGCTCAGCTCGAACAAAGCCCTGGATACTCTGAGCTAACAATTGCTTTGAAGGACTTTATGTGGAGTCTGAAGGCAGTGAGGAAAAATTTGATATGCCTGTTGTGAAACATCCCCTTTTCCAAAGGCCTTGTCTCTTTACATGGCCATTGGATTATGTCTGCAAGAACAGCTGCTGTTGAAATTTCCTTGCAAACGTGTCTTTCTTCTTCTGGTTCTTGTTAGGCGGTGTATTGACTCAGTTTATGTACATATAACTAAGAAAGAAAGAAAGAATTCCAGCACACCAACTCACAAAAGACGAACAAAATTATTTCATGATACATTTTTCAGGATTCATTTAATCTAACTTTGACTAATGGACTTTAAAAAAAAAAAACTTTGACTAATGGACAAAAAAAAACAAAAAATGATACATTTTCCACGATCATATGACTATTAACACGAATACACGATCTAGGCTTCTAGATTGCAGTTATGACTAGTTTGCCCACATAATTTGTTTGAGGGGAATGAATTTTGATGATATATTATATAAAATATGATTAGATGTTTATTGAGATTTGTAAAAATGTCTAGGAATGGTTTATTTAATGTGCTTGACAACTATAGCAGATGTAAAATTAGAAAAAAATGAAAATTTAAACCCAAAAATCACATTATGGTAAAAGTAACTTGAAAAATCAAACACGTGTTTAATTTTCACCAATTGGTTGAACTTTTGGTTAGACAAGATGTAGAAAAGCACATGAAAATAGGTTCTAATCCTTCTGTTTCGTTGATTAGATTTAGTGTTAGGTTGATGAGAAGGAAAGCAATTTAGGTTAAGGATTCACCTAACAAAAGGACAAAATATTGATGATGAAAGAAAGAAGCACAATTCTCAGGATGAAGCATCATCAGTAATCACACTCTTCAGCCGTCAACGTCCGCCCGGGAAAAATGTAAATAATCCAATTCTTGGACGCAAACGAGTGGTCATACTCTAGTGATTCCAATGGTAATGTTGTTTGGATTATGAGAACGGTCGTCATTCTTTGTTATAACAAGTTTGCCACTTTGCAAAATCTTACTTAACTCAGATTTCAAAAAAAAAATAATAATAAGAAAAGAGTTTGCCAATTTGCTGAAGGGATGGTATGATGTTAGAGCGTTTGGGAAAGAGGAAATGGACAGAAATATATATATATAAAGGAAGGATGCTTTTAAATTTTTTGCATTTGGTAGAAAACTTTAGGAAGAAAAAAAAAAAAAAGGATTTAGACAGATTTCTTTTTTCTCCCAAAGTCAAAATTTTTCCGTCTAAAATTAGGTTGAAATGGAACCAAAAGTTCCTTTCTTTTTTTTTTTTTTCCTTATATACTCACCATTTTTTTTTCTTTTCTATACTGAACTCCCAAACTAACCTTAGAATTTTCAAACGAGGACAAGAATAATTCTGCGATACGTTAGTCTTTGGCAGCCCTAAAAGATTGGTAATCTATTTCATCTCTTGGACTTTGACAGGAAAGAATATTGTTTATAAGAGATGTTTTTGTTTTCTTGCTCTCTTTGATTTTTCTTTATGCATCAATGCCATTATTTACAAGTAAGTATTTTGATAGATTAAGGTTTTATTTAGATATTGTTAGAGGAATGAGCGAGATTTATGTATGTATCATTTAATTTGAATTTTGGTTGACAATAATGTTTTGTCTTTTTTTCAAATGCTATCAAATCTACAGGGTCTAGTTGTCATTGTTGGAATTTGACGTTAAACAGCCATGTGAACTGAAGGTCCTGCCTTCTGAGTAAGTATTTCGTGCACCACACGCGTCACGTGGTGTGCCACGTGGTGCACTAGAACCAATCACACATTATCAAATAATACAAGGTATGACCCACCATTACCACATAACGATAAATTATTGGTTCTAGTACACCATGTGATAATGCACGTGATGTATTGTATACTTTTCCCCTGCCTTCTTCCTCTGTCCACCGGATTTCAAGGAAATATCCAAATGAACCGAACCTCCCACTTCTTCGTCCTTTTATCCATTGGATTTCCGGAAGTTAAGCTAAGAAACACAAAATGACATCTCAAGGTTCTAGATGAAAGCTAAATAAAATTAGGCTGTTTGAACATGTAATTTTGAAAAATCAAAGTAAAGCTCGAAACTTAAACAAAAAAGTTATTTATGTTAAATATAGTTAAATTAATTCTCTAGTCAAAAAAGAATTTATTCAATTGGGAAGAATCTCAAATCCCAATTGGTTAATACACTAAATAACAACGGTTGTGTTTGGATCGAAGAATATTCTTTACACATGCTTTTTAATTACCTTTTTATGACTTAATCTCTCGCATTAATAATATTTTAAAAAGTGATATATTATTTTTCTTGTAATAATATTTTAAAAAAATATAATCTAAACGGAGCCAACGCTACGCAAAGGTCAATGATCCTTGCTTGCCAAGTGTGGAATTGTGAATTTACAGGTAAAATTTTGAATCTTCATTTTTTTTTGGGGTCCCTGTAAAAAGTAATGATGTGTAAATTGAAATCATAAGTGTACTTAACAGTCCTAGAGTGATGGAGGAACCTAATACATAGGACACGAAACATGCATCGTGTTGTTAGAAACAGATGACATGATGAAAACATATGTTTCAATAAGTTCAAATGAATATGAGATGGCCAATGACAAATATGGAAAGATAAGTTCACCATTGACTTCAATACTGATCATACGAGCAAAGGAAAACAATTGTGTGAACAGAAGTGGGCCCTTCTGTGGGTCCCCTGTTGACTCCATGTGGGTCCCATAGTACTTTTGGTAGATGTGAGAGAAGGAAGACCACAGGATCCACGGCTTCACCCGTGGACCCGGTCCACCTAAATATTTCTCTCGTCTCATTCGCATAATGTGTTTCGTGCTTTGGACCAGAAAGAAGGAAAAAGAAAAGAAAAAGGAAACAAAAATGTGTTGTGTTTCTTGCTTTCTTCTTTCTCTAATTTTTTTTTAAAATTAAACTTATACTATTACAATGGAGAAAGAGGAATTAGTGTTGGTTGGATTCGAACCCCCAACTTTTGAGATGAAATCGTAGAGTTTTAATCATTCGACCATTTATTTGTTTCCTTTTTTCAATCTTCAGTTCGCCCCACAAGTCCCAAATGTACAAAAAATTGATAAATGATAAGAATAAAATTTACATATATCTAGACAAGTTATATTGTACAAGTACGATTAGGTCTTCGGTTTGGGATTTAAATTTTTTTTTTTTTGGGAAGATATTTTGCGTAAGCCCAATATATCATCAAATGTAGTTCAAAGAAGTGCATTTACACATGGTTAATGACAGTAGGATGCATCAACTTTGTTTTCTTGCGGTTGAAAATGATTGTAAATACTAAGTGTTTCTTTATTTACCAAAAAAAAAATTCTATAAAAGAGAATTAAAAGTTAGCTTATTGGTCAATTCCTAAATTTAGCAAATCTCGTTTATCTTTCAATGGAGCTTTGGCAAGTCTAGTCTTAGCTTTTGCGAGTTTCTAGAATACTGTTCCTTAAACTGGTAAACATTCTGTTGTTCGAAAACATTTCATTTGGATAATTATTTTTTTAAAATGTTCTTTTAAAAAATAATACTATAACGTTTTTTAAAATTATTTTAAATAAATATATATATGAAATAAAAACATGCTTTCTGTTTAAACAAAATCTCGAAGCATGTTTTTGACTGAATTGAGTCATAAAGCATGTTTTTGAGTTGTCTAAACAAAATCTCGGCTTTAGGTCTCAACTCACGATCAATTGTCTAAACAAAATCTCGAAGCAAAATTCACACACTGCTCTCAAAATTTCCAATCGCCCCACCTTTTCTTGTTTCACACCACTGAAGATTTTGGATTTTTGACGAACACCAAAAAAATAAACTTTTAGCAAATATCATCAGAATTAGTTTTCAAACCTGTACAAACTCATAAAGCAGTGAAATAAATAAATAAATAAACTACTTTTCTTGAAAGAACTCTTTCCACGTACGACTAATGTGACATTTTGTACTGGATGGTTTTAACTTTTATTTTCCTATTACTTTGTTCCTGTTAGGATCAACTCTTGCATTTCAAGAAGCAATAGCAAATTTTGTCATTCTAAACTTATTTTATTTAACCATTTACATATTTTGGGGTTATTTTTTCCCTATCATTTATAAATGCAATTTTAAATTTTTAAAAAGAAAAAAATTTTCTATGATTATACTAGCTTTCATGAATTATTATTTGTCGACGAAATTTAAAGCCTATTATCAACTGCTTTTTTACACCTACTTTTTTACCTTCTAATTTTGAAAGATCTATTTTGTGATGTTTTTAACTATTTTTTAAGCTAAAATACAAACATGTTTTTGGATTTTAATTTTTAACTTTTCTAAAATCAACTGTTAAAAAAGCTCTGTAAAAAAAATCGATGGGTTTCTCTATGCTAGCACTTGTTCCGATGAGATCGATCCATCAAGAACAAAAGTCCAATTTGAAGTGAATAGAAGCTTTGATCATCACAAGGTTCTCCTCTGCAATTTTGGCCCATTTAAAAGTACGCCGTTGTTTGACTGGACAGGGAGACTGTCGAAAAGGCCAGTTCTAGGCAGGCCGAATGTGATGATCTTTATCCGGAGATTGGGTTTATATCACTCGACAATTCGTCAAATAGGGCCCATAGATGGTTGTAAACATCTTTCAAAAAAAAAAAAAAAAAAAAATTGCTCATTTGGATACCTCGCTGATGTGGGCCACAGGATTGGGCTTAGGCTAATAGACACACGAACAATAGACCAGGGTGTATTACGGAGTCGGCTTGTTTTATTAGAGATGATTTCTTGCTTTTGGGGTCCCTTTGGTTGAATGGAAAACATTTTTCTAAGGAAATTATTTTCTTAAGAAAATATTTTACATGAAAAATGTCATTTTCTTTACAATTTTTTAGTGTTTGGATGACAGTGTGAAAATTTTTTGATAAATAATTTTTTGGATATTCTTCATTTTTTATTATTAATATGAGTTAAATAGACTAATAACAATTGTAATAAATATTTGACAAGTAAATAGAGTTAACTAGAGATTGTTTTGTTTATAACTAATCTTCAAAATAATATAATGGTAAAATATACAAAACTATAATCATATTGTTGTGGAGCCCAAAATGAAGAAAAAATTAGTTGATAAGAATTAAAGACAAAAATTAGTTTGATAATTGAAGCTATAAAAGTAACTACTTAAGGTTTTATGTCACTCTTGAACTCTAAGGAAAATAACTTACATTCATTGAATATGTAAGTTATTTTCAGTCAAAGGAAGGAAAATTGAAAAATATTTTACACAAGCAAATATTTTTTGGTGTTTGGCACCAAGAAAAATTTTGAAAATAGTTTTCAGAAAAATATTTTTAGTCCAAACAAACAAACCCTTGGTGATAAAAAAAATCTATAAATTTATTGGAACTTAAGTGTATAAATCAATAAAAAAAAAAAAAAATTGTGTGAGCCACTAATCCACAGTACTCAAAATTTAGTTAGGATAGAATACCCAATGGAAAAAATTCTATGAAAAATAAATGTTATCATGATCAGTGAATAAGCAAATACGTATTAGGCACTAATGGTCATAACATTTTAAGTATATAAGATATATGAGCTAACCACAATTAGGCAAATTTCTCTAATTATTGCTTTTTTAAAAAAAGTCCGCAATTTGGGGTCCTTTTTTTTTTGCCTTCCACATATATAGTCGCCGCACACCATGTGTGCGGTGACTACGAAAATTTTTCTTTTTTTATTTTCTGTGTCAGAGTTGTGTCAGTTTTTTTTTTTTTTTATCAAACATCGCCGCACAAAGGGTGTGCGGCGACACAAATGCAGAATTTTTTTTTTAACTTTTGGGAAGGGTTGATTTGCAATTTGGTTATTTTCATGAGAGTCACCGCACAGAGAGTGTGCGGTGACTCTCACAAACAATTAGCCCCCCAAATTTTAAAAAAAAATATTTTTTATATTTGGGGGCTAAGTTGCAATTTAATTATTTTTGTGAGAGTCACCGCACAAATGGTGTGCGGTGACTCTAAAAAAAATAACTAAATTGCAACTTAGCCCCCAAATATAAAAAAAAAAATTAACATTTTGAGGTAAAAAAATTTGTTCTACTAATTAATTGTACTAATGAATTGCATTGAATGATCATTACTAGCAACATTCTTTTCCTAATTAATTACTTGAATCTTTTTTTTTTTACCTTCAAAAGTTATAAAAAAAAATTTTACATTTGGGTGCTATATCTAATTGCGAATTTTTTTATCTCCAAATGTTAAAAAAAAAATTAACTCTTGGAGGTTAAAAAAATTTTTACATTTGGGTGCTATATCTAATTACGAATTTTTTACCTCCAAATGTAATATATATATATATATATATATTTAACTCTTGGAGGTAAAAAAAATTTGTTCTCCTAATTATTACATTGAATGATACTTAATTGCAACATTATTATCCTAATTAATTACTTGAATCAATTTTTTTCTTAAAAGTGAATTTTTTTTTTTTTACATTTGGGGCCTAAATGGCAATTAGTAAGTTTTTGTGAGAGTCACCGCACACCCTATGTGCGGTGACTC
The DNA here is from genome assembly GCA_024721245.1 of Mitragyna speciosa. Lineage (NCBI taxonomy): Eukaryota > Viridiplantae > Streptophyta > Magnoliopsida > Gentianales > Rubiaceae > Mitragyna > Mitragyna speciosa. The sequence goes on along the minus strand of CM045566.1, from coordinate 2,053,639 downwards.
TCACAAAAATAATTTAATTGCCATTATGCCCCCACATATACTTCACATGCAAGGATGTATGCATGCACGTGAATGTCGGGCTGTTTATGCAGTACAGAAGTTGACTTCATTAAATTCATTGCTTCAAATCGGGAAGAGTAATCCAAGTTTGCTATGTGCTTTTGCTTAGCTGGCCTTTTTATTAGTTTATTGTTGGTAATATTGCCTAGCTAGCCTGGCCACGTCAGAGAAGGTTAGAAAAACACTTTCTCGCACGATCAATAATTTGTCAATTAACTGATTAGTTTCTAATTAGTAAGTTTTTGTGAGAGTCACCGCACACACAAAAACTTCCTAATTGCCATTTAGGCCTCCAAATGTTAAAAAAAAAAAAATCACTTTTGGAGGTTAAGAAAAAAATTGTGATTCAATGCAATAATTAGGAGAACAAATTTTTTTTAACCTTCAAGAGTTAATTTTTTTTTTTTACATTTGGAGATAAAAAAATTCGCAATTAGATATAGCACCCAAATGTAAAATTTTTTTTTAACTTTTGAAGGTAAAAAAAAAAAAGATTCAAGTAATTAATTAGGAAAAGAATGTTGCTAGTAATGATCATTCAATGCAATTAATTAGTACATCAATTTTTTTTTACCTCAAAATGTTAAATTTTTTTTTTATATTTGGGGGCTAAATTGCAATTTGGTTGTTTTTTTGAGAGTCACCGCACACCCTTTGTGCGGTGACTCTCACAAAAATAATTAAATTGCAATTTAGCCTCCAAATATAAAAAATATATATATTTTTTTTAAATTTGGGGGGCTAATTGTTTGTGAGAGTCACCGCACACTCTCTGTGCGGTGACTCTCACGAAAATTAGCCAAATTGCAAATCAGCTCCTCCCAAAAGTTAAAAAAAAAAAAATTCTGCATTTGTGTCGCCGCACACCTTTGTGCGGCGACGTTTGACCTAAAAAAAAAAAAAGACTGACACAACTCTGACACAGAAAATAAAAAAAGAAAAATTTTTGCAGTCACCGCACACATGGTGTGCGGCGACTATATATGTGGAAGGCAAAAAAAAATGACCCAAATTGGAGACTTTTCTTTAAAAAAGCAATAATCAGAGAAATTTGCCTCCACAATTAAGCATTGATATGACATCAATTACTAATAAAAGTATTGTTAGTTATTCATTATTTATTCATAAACCACAGGAAACTTTCAAAGTAGGACCCCATGTTAATTATGAAGATGGAGGTGTATCCAACATATTTTATAGTATAATTAATTTGATTCCACTAGATTTATTTCTTCCTTAACACTACTTTCTCTCTTACACAATCAGTTACTATGTGTCCTACAAAACCTAATCAATTTTAAACTTGTAGGCCATCTTAAAAAAATAATAGGATTTGTACGATTGGTGGTCCTAGCATAATGAAGATGACTTAATTTTAATGAAGCAATAATCAGCAAATATGTCATTTGACAAGGAAAAGATTTTGTTTATATTCACCTATAGAACTTTAATATCTTTACGAGCCCAAAAAGAATTTATAATACAAAAGAAAAAGATCACCCTCCACTAATCATGTTTCTAGGACCACAGCCTCCATTGATAAAACAGAACCTAAACACTTCATTTTCCTTCCATGTTATAGTTTTTGTTAGTTTTTAATGGTTTAAAAGAACTTGCCTAAATTGATCATCATCGAACTCTCTCAGAAACTGGAGGGCCCTCTTATTTATTTATTTGGTTCCATATGCCATCCAGGTCCCAAATTTGTCTCATGTATTTGTCAATGCAAATCAACTTTTTTGGAGCTTTTTTTGAGGCTTGTTCGGTCACAATCAAAAGCAATAATCCAAGTGTACCAAACTCTAAATTCATGTATTCACTATAATATACTAATTTTTAGCCACAGGATCCTATAAAAACGAACTTAAAAATACTAATCCACACACTAAACTTAACATCTACGATCCCTTAATTATTAAAAGCAAAAACATACTAAAACTATGGGTTCTCTAACACCACCAAAGCTTCTTGTAGTAGACTTCACAAAAGAAGAACTGAAGCCAGGTTCAAGCTCTTGGTCAACGGCATGCAACGATATCCGGCGAGCCCTGGAAAACCACGGCTGCTTTATAGCACTTTACGACGAGGTTTCTTCAGAGCTCGACAAGGCTATCTTTCATGCAGCCGATGAATTATTTGATCTCCCAACTGAAGTCAAAGTCCAAAATATAAATGAAAAACCTTACCATGGTTATGTTGGCCAAATTCCCTTTGTACCACTCCATGAAGGCTTAGGCATTGACTATGCCACCACTCTTGAAGGAGTCCAAAACTTTACCAAGCTCATGTGGCCTAATGGAAATAATTCTTTCAGGTAATTTTTTTTCCAACTAATTATCTTGTGCAATTTAAACAATTGTGAGGTTTAGGTTTAATTAGTGTAATATAATCATATTTCTTTCTTTTATGCACACACGTATCTATGTTTGTATATATGTGTGTACTCAGATCGTGTAACATATAATTTTCATTATTTCGACTTGTGCTTAGGTATCTTGATTTTTATGTTTTTTTTTTTTTTTGGTAGTGAAAGTTCATCCTTGTTTGCAAAGACAGTGGCCAAGTTAGATGAAATGGTGATAAAGATGCTGTTTGAAAGCTATGGTGTTGAGAAGTACAGCGGTTCTCACATAGACTCGAGCACGTATCTCCTTCGGTTTCTTAAATATAGAGCACCAGAAATGAATGAGACAAATATGGCTTTTCCTTCCCACACTGATAAGAGCTTCTTAACCATACTTTATCAAAATCATGTTTCTGGCCTGGAAATTAGAGCAAGGGATGGTGAATGGATCACCGTTGATTTCCCTCCAAAATCTTTTGTAGTCATGGCTGGCGATGCCTGCCAGGTGATCATTAATGAGTATTAGTTATACCATAAATCTATATGCATGAGCATGACACCATTTTATTATGTTGCACTAAGACCACAAGGCTAAAAGGGAAAACAAATAAAAAAATAATTTGTTTCATACCATTGATTTTGATTCAAATTAGTTACCTGTTTTAATCACAGTACAAAAAGTTTTACGAGTCTAAATAGATTCATTTTTTATAATTTTTAATGAGATTTAAAATAAATATACATATACAGGTGAACAAATATAAAACATCATCTATAATTGACATTTTGCACGACCCAATATCAATGTATTGATTTTGTGCACACCAGAGCACACATACGAAACGTTATTATAGTAGTATATGAATCATGTCTATTGGCCATGTACGTTTGCATGTTCGAAATAATGTGAAGTATAAACAGTTTATCGATTGATTTCTAATAAATTTGGCCTGGGATCAGGCTTGGAGCAATGATAGGGTGCTTTCTCCCAACCACAAAGTCACCATGGACACCAATGGAAAAGAAACAAGGTACACCATAGCCTTATTCTCATTCCTCAGCAAGATGGTGGAAGTACCAGAAGAATTAGTTGATGACAAAAACCCACTGCAGTTCAAACCTTTCGTCCACGTTGATTTACTTAACTTTTATGCCACAGACCACGGCCGGAGATCACAAAACATCCTCAAAGATTTCTGTGGTGTTTGAAGAGATTTATGTTGTGGTAGTACGTAGTATATGTTTGTATGTAAACTTCTCCATGTTGATGTACTAAATAATGCTATGTTGAAGAATTCTTGGTTGATATAACCAAGGATCAAATTGGTATTTGGTTGCTTCGTCATGTATTGCTTGTAAGAAATTTTATTTTGGTTCCATCTCCAAATGTTTTAGTCGATGTATATGGTCCTATATAAGTAGAAGATTGCACTAAACGTTTTCTTGTGTGAAATTTGTGATCTTAATGAAAAGAATCTGTAGATGGATTTGATGTGGTGATGTGTGAACATACATTATCAATTTTTAGCCAAAAAATTAAGGGCGATTCACTTTGATTATATGTTGTCATGACGATAATATAATTTAGACCTTGCTAGGGCAAGGTATTAATGATGAAATCTATCTTCATTAAGAAAAGCTCAATATTTATTAGAATACCTTTAAGACAAAAATGCAACTATGAGAGAAGCGTATGCTTGTGTAATGCTTTGATGCTTTGATAGAAAACCAAAGAATGTTTTGTGTAAATAACAATATCAGAAACTTAACAGAATGGTTATTGACAAATTTTTATATATTTTTTTTACCGATTCGATTAGCATTCCAAGTATAGGGCTTTTAGACATTCAGTTTGCCCATGGCTAGTCACATTATATATGCTTTTTTATGGCAGAAATAACTATGGTCTTTACAAAATTTTAGGCTTCACTATCATCTTATAGAGTTGTGGCCATAGGCCCACAACCTTCCTTCGAAAAAAAAGAACCGAGTTACGGCCTTGATTTTTATTTCAATCCTAACATCCTAGGCGTAAAATTGCTCTAGCTAGAAGCATAGAGTTTACAAGAGCAATCATCCTCTATCGCCAAAAACATTTAGGGCAAAAACCATTTTTCCATTCAAAGTTTGTTTCATCTTTTAATTAGTTTGTCAAATTAAATTAGGGTTAATAACACTTTGCCCCCTGAATTTAGGGGCAGTCACACTTTACTCCCGTCAACTTTAAATATATACACTTTGTCCCCTCAAAGACCAGTCAAAGTTAGAAATAAAAAAAAAGTGAGTGTTATGACATTATTGCCCTTTTATTAATGAATATGTTTATAACTTAATATTATTTCCTTTCATTTCTAAAAGATCTATATCTTTTCTATTGTATTAATTATATAAATATATCAAACTAAAAAAATTAAAGAAAGTCAATATTTAATTTATATCCTTAAAATTTTTCTCTTGGATTAATATTTACTTCTATATATTTTTTTAATTTATTAGATTTTAAGTTAAACAAAATTGATAAATAGCACAACATTAAAAATAAATTCAATTACCAAAATTTATATAAAAAAGGTAATACCAAACTTATTTATTTAAAGTAATTTTTTATCATTTTAATTTATTTAAACTTTTAGACTAATATCATTGTCATTTTTATATTTATCAAATTAGCCCACTATGAAATTCTTAATTAAAGAATTTCTTCTTATTTATTCTTTTGGACTAAACATTATATTTTTTGTTTGACTTTTTTTTTTTTGCCCTAGTGCAGTACAATTGCTTACTTTTCTTTTTTTTTTCCAAAATATTCTTTGATTAAGAATTTCATATTGGACTAATTTGATAAATATAAAAATGACTATGATATTAGTCCAAAAGTTTAAACAAATAAAATGATAAAATATTAATTTAAATAAATGAGTTTGGTACCTTTTTTAGATAAATTTTGACAATTGAATTTATTTTTAGTGTTGTGTTATTTATCGGTTTTGTTTGACTTAAAGTCTAATAAATTAAACAAAACATACATAGTATTAAATATTAATTCAAGAGGAAAATTTCAAGGATATAAACTAAATATTAACTTTTAAAAAAAATTTAGTTTGATATTTTTATATAATTAATACGATAGAGAATATATAAATCTTTTAGAAATGAAAGGAAATGACATTAAGTTATAACTATATTCATTCATAAAAGGGCAATAATATCATAGCACTCACTTTTTTTTTATTTTTAACTTTGACTAGTTTTTGGGGGGAGGGGAGGGGGCAAAGTGTTAATATTTAAAATTAAAGGGGTAAAGTGTGATTTCTCCCTAAATTTAGGGGGCAGAGTGTTATTAACCCATAAAATTACGTATATCTTCATAAGGCTTTGTATAGAAGGTGAATTCAGTTTCCCATGTTTCTTCCATGCTACCATCAAAATGCAAGATTTTAATCAATTACTTGGATCACTTATGAATACAAAATCATTTTCATGGGTTTATTTGGTTTCACAATTTTCTTTAATATCAAACACTGATTTTTTCTTCATCTTGAGTTCCATAGCAACATAATTATAATTATGCATACTTTGCCATTATATTATCTTATCGATTGATTATAAACGAAACAATCTCTAGTTGAATCTAATTACTTGTCAAAAGTTTATTGCAATTATTATTAGTCTTTTAATTCATATTAACAATATTAAGAAATAAAAAATAAAAAAATTGATTTGGAAAAATTTTTACATTATCATGCAGATACCAAAAAATTATTAAAAAAAATGACTTTTTCTTGTAAAATATTCTCTTAAAAAATTAAAAAAAGATATAACAGACTAGTAAAGTACGGATGTTGGTTCTCTATTCTCTTCTTTTTCTGCCTAAGTTCTCACAACCACGGCCATTCAAAAACAAAGTGGGAAAAGGAAAAAAGATCCATTCATTTAAATCCTAACCCTCCACTGATTAGCACTTAAAGTTGCCATAGAATGGCTACGAAATCCTACTCGTAACGAAAATGACGTTGGAAAAAATAAATATTTATCCCTGTGGATACTAGTTATAATTGAAGGGGACCATATTGGGGAGTGCTTTTTGGATGTAACCAAAATTCATTTAGGCAGCATTTGAAGTATATTCCTATAGAGAGATAAAGCGAAAGGAAAGTAAACATAATTGGACTCTAATCATCATAATAATAATAATTTGTACACACACTAATTGTAATTGAAGGGACCATATTAGATTGCAAGCGGGATGTTACAAGAGATCAATACTAGAAAATTCAAAATAGTTCTTCAAGAAAAGACAAAACGGAATGCAACTAAGATATTAAGACACCATAATTATCCCAAATAAAAATCCTGGGTACTGGATACAGTCAGAAGGGACCATACTAGCTAGGTATTGCATGCTGGATGTAACGAAGAATTATAAATAAGACATTAAATGGAGTTCTAAGTACGCCAAAACAAAACACAAAGAAGAGTAATTGGACTCTAACTGAATTTTTATGTCAAGGTAAGGTTGGACACTTGTACGGTTAAAGGTAAAAAATGTACAAAAGTTAAAACCTCAAAGGGACCATATGAGGCAATGCAACTTTGATGTAACAAGAAATCTTTTGTAAGGTATTCAACAAAGGGACCATATGAGGCAATGCAACTTTGATGTAACAAGAAATCTTTTGTAAGAGTCTCTTGTGGGGAGACAAACCATTTAGAGATAAGCATGTTGGCAAACCCTAATCATGATGACATATATGCCAATGGATTTTAGCTATTATTGAAGGGGACCATATTTGACCAATTCATGTTGGAGGTAACCTAGATCATTAAGGAGAGATCCTAACAAAAGAATTTTTTTTTAAGTATTGGAATACAAATAATTGGACTTTAATTGAATGTTTATGTTGGATAAAATTCGACACCTCGATAATTACTAAAGATGTTAAAAATTATGAAAGTTAATAGGGGACCATATTAGATAATTCACAATTGCAGGTTTGGATATAACAAGAAATTTGTAAGACTGATAGTTCTTCAATGAAAGACAAACTAACTAATTACAAGCATCATAGGAAACCCTAAATATCTTTACATTTACTTCCTATGGATTTTAGTTATAATTGAAGGGGACCATATTAGCTGATGCATGTTGGATGTATCCAAAAATCCGTAATAACAAGACTAAAATGATTTTTTTTTTTTTGGGTCTACGAAAACAGATCCAAACAAGTCATTAGATTCTAATTCAATGTTATTATGACGTTACGTATGAAATATTAATGTAAATTCTTGTTGAGTTTAATTGTGATCATCAATTTAGGGGACCATATTTGAAATGAAATGGACCGCATCTGACAACGAACGATTATTGAAAGATGGGAACAAAGACATGATAAGGGGAAAAAAAAATTCATCCTATCTTAATTAATTGGAGAAATATTAAAATGCAAGCAAGCGGGATAAGTCTTTCAGTTTATGAGTTGACGCATATCTTCATGTAGTCTAGACGACGTAAACCATAAACTAATTGAAACATCAATCTAAGATCGATGGTCCAGTAATGAAATATAATTCATGTACAAATTTTATAGTTCGTTTGAAATGGTATACATGGATCCATGGAATTCTCTGTCATGGTGTTTTAATTATCAATCTTGTTATATCAGAACGTTTAAATCAAACATCGTCAGCTGAGGGATACCTTAGCCCTCTATATGACGTGCCGTTTTTCTATTTTTTTTTTTTAAAATCATTTGGTCACATCTCTGACACTTATTTCACTTCAAGCAAAGCCCTGATGGCAACTAACTGAAGGAATTGCTCTTAAATGGAGGTTTCTGCAACTTATGTTGGGAAATTAGAATTTCTACATGTTGAACATTAATATATCGAATAGTCGACTCATGGAAGTCCAGCAAAGCCCAGGAGAGAAACTAATAAAAGTTGTAATTAAAGGAGAATATTTTTCATATCTCACGTAAATGTGTTATTGTTGATCATAAATTATTTTATCATTACGTTGATGTTGGACCTACTTATTTCAAATCATAGTATATGATTTGCGATCGAGAAAATTGATTGAAAAGTATCCTGGACCTAGGGTTTTGTCATTTAACTATGCCCCAGGTGTGTGTACCTTTTAGAAAATCAGATTTAGTCCAATCTATTTATTGTCTCATTCTTTATCTTCATTCTCACAACCAAACACAGTCTTTCCTTCACCAAATATTGCCAAAACCTAAACCCGTGTGACATATTTCTTTAAGGTTTTAGCACTTAAGGCCAACGGAATCTAAATGTAAAGAGTATCCAATCACATGAAAGCTAAATTGATATAGTGACAAAACTAAAAGCTATTCATATGGTTAAATCATTATACAGGAGATTTGCGTACGTGCAAAAACATTTCTTTTGCCCGACAGCTTGTGCATCCACAAGATCAAGAACATATCGTATAAGCAATTAATTACTACTGCAATAATAGCAGACACTAAACTGCTTTGTAGACCTCCAAATTCAAAGCTGAATTAACAGATACAGAGTCCTTGGTTCCCCAAGTCAGCATAATTTTCCTGAATAGGTAGATCATTTTTCTAGTTCTTTCTATCGACACGGAAGATAGTAAACTGTACCTTTCTAGTAGAGAAAGTTATAAAATGCATAAAGGAGAGTATCTTTGGTCTCTCATTAAACTACAAAGACTTGGTTCTCTTCATACAACTTTTTAATTATCTCCCTGAAATCATAGATCACATCATGCTATTGATCTAGGACCACTTATACGCGCAAGTCTCATGAAAGACGATTTAACAGCGAGGTCCCCTCAAAAAAGAAAAGAATTTAAGATTGTAGAAATTAATGAAAAAATTTTCAAATTTAGGCCCACCTTAAGGGTCAAATTTAAGCTTTAAAACCTAATTGTTTCATTCATCATCTCCTCTCCAGTTGTCAGACAAGAAGTTGGATCAGATGACAAATGAATATTGTATAGACAAGTTGCGGTGAGTATATATAATATTTAGAAAAGTAATGTAGTTGTGTATATATTGCAATCTTGTATTTTATATCTGATTAAAATGTACATGATGATATTATACTATACTACATACTGTATTTTTGTATTTATATATATAATTGAAATGTATATGACAATATTGTACTATAGTACAAGATACAAATAATTTTGTTAGTCGAACATAATTGGTTGAACAATCATACAAATGTCTATTAAGAGTCTCTATCAAGTAATATGTTAGGTAGATAATCTGCTTAAACATTGTATGATTTCATAATTTCTTTTCTTATTTTTAAAGTTACCGACTCCATCCAAATGTAAATAGTATCCAATTCAAAGACCACTTGACATAATGCCAAAACCATAAAAATTATCAACATGATTGTATGACTACATAGATGGCACCCACACAATCATATAAGAAATTACTAATTGGTGAGTCGAACAGGATCATAAGCCAGATATTTCCTTTGTCAACTCAAAACTTCTATCCAACCAAGCAAAGCTAGCATAACTCCATGGGTTCTCTAACGCAACACAACCTTCCTGTTATAGACTTCACCAAGAAAAACTTAGATCCTCGTTCTAGTTCTTGGCTATCCATACGGCAAGAAGTTGTGCGTGCTCTGGAGGACTATGGCTGTTTCATAGCCATTTACGATAAACTTCCATTGGAGCTTCACGAAGCAATTTTTCGTGCATCCGAGGAGTTATTTGATCTTCCACAAGAAACCAAAGTCCTAAATACTTCTGTTACACCTTCTCATGGCTATGTTGGGCAGGAACCTATTATTCCTCTATATGAAGGTTTAGGCATCGAAAATGCCACTACTTTTCAAGGTGTTCAAAAGTTTACCAATCTATTGTGGCCCAATGGAAATGATTTTTTCTGGTATATGCGATTAGCTAGTAAATACTTGATCAGTGAATTAATTTGCAGTTATTGTTGGTTAAAATTTTATCTATTTTCCTTTTTTCTTGAACAGTGAAACTGCACTCTCGTACTCAAAGGTTGTTGCTGAATTAGATCAAATGGTGATGAGAATGGTGTCTGAGACTTATGGTATTGAAAAAAATTATGAAACGCTCCTTGGATCGATGTCCTACCTTCTTAGGCTGATCAAGTATCGAGGACCTCAAGAAAATGAAAAGAATTTGGGTATTGTCCCTCACACTGACAAGAGCTTCATGTCCATTCTTCATCAGCGTCAAGTAAAAGGTCTAGAGATACAAACCAAGGATGGCGAGTGGATGCTTATTGATCCATCTCCTTCTTCTTTTATTGTCATGGCTGGCGATACATGTATGGTAAGTCACATACTCATAGCACAATTACAACAATTATTGATTTATGTTAAGTTAGGAAATTACACATTTATGTATTTTCACAATTATAATTTAAATACAAGCGGTATAAAAATTTTCAAATAAGCTGAGTCTATCTAAATGTGTGCTATGGATTTGTATTAATTCCCTTCAACTTGCCAAGGTTGTCACTTGACTTTTTTTTTTTTTTTAAATCAAACAAATCTTTTTTTTTCATTAATTCATATAGATTTATTGGGTTTTCTAAGGCTTTACCACTGAAATCATTGCTTTTGAGTTAACTTTTTTTTTCTGTTATTATTGTAGTTACTATTATTATTATTTTTGTTTATGTTGTGTGGCCTAGGCATGGACCAATGGCAGGATTGAACCTCCTCATCATCGCGTGATAATATCTGGGAGTGAAGAAAGATATTCCCTCGGCCTATTCACATTCATCAGGGACTTGATGGTTCAAGTACCAGAAGAACTAGTTGATCATGAGCACCCTCTGCAGTTTAAGCCATTCGATCACTATAAGTTTATTGACTTCTACTACACTGAGGAGGGGAAGAGATCAAAATGTGCTATTAAAACCTATTGTGGAGTCTGATCCGTTCTCTTTTTGCCAAGTAGATGTATGCCTGATGGTACTACGGATGATTTTTAAGGTGAATGCAAAAAGGTGTTGATGTACAGGAAATAAGATGGGAAAAGAAACAAAATTCAGCAAACTGAGTTGCTCTTCTACTAGAAAAATGTGTGATATAACTGTAATGAACTTATAAAACTATGTAAATGTATCCTATTCAGTCTTCTCTTTGGATGACCGATGTCTATCTTTTGTTTTTGCAGAACTGAAAATTTACATCTTAAACTTGTTCTATAATCTCCAATTTCCAACTTCAGTCTGTGTATTTGCCGTTTCGAATTGTATTAGTAACATTTTTAAATTATAAATCTCACTTGCTTATATGATGAACAATACCTGTAGTCAAACGCCATGTATCATAACCAGCATATGAGATCCAAAGCAGTTGCTCAAGTGATGGAAAGTCTATGTAACGTACAATATCAAATTATCTACTATTTTGAAAACATTTTCTGCCTTGGCTTATATAACATAAGGTCATTTAGAGAGCTGCTCATTCCTTAACGAGAAAAAAAAATAGTCTACGAATGATCTAGGTGCAAGGACAAGCTAAAACAGACAGAGTAAAAAGAACAATTTTTGGGTTACCAGGATAAGTTAAAAAAAAATTAAAGAAAATGTTGTCATAGTCAAGTCAATCTTACAGCCAAAGATTTCGCAGCTCCTAAAGATGGTTAATCAAGGTGAGTTTTGTGCATCGATTAACATGCAATACTCCGTTGAAGTTTGAAAATGTTCGAATCAGATCTTCTGTCTAATTTTTGTGGTGTCCTACTATATTTAATACAAACTTATGTCGTGTTAGTGAATAGTACAACTTAGTTTTATATAATTTGACAGTGATATTATATAATTTTATATTGGATATCATAAAAAATTAAATAGAGAATCTGCAGTGCAAAATATTTCCAAATCTTGAATTTTGGCATAATGTTTGCGGCAGGCAGCCATGTGCATCTTGTAAGAACTTTCCCTACAGCTTTTCTGTAAATATTACCGATTTATTTAGAAGGACAAATTTTAACAATTGTCTCAATTTGCTCATTATTTTATTAAAAAAAATTCAAACTGGTCATCCAACTATCGTATACTCTGCATATCCTGTACATTTTCTCTATTAGCTCTATTTAGTTAGAGCCCCCTATCTAAAGAAATTATCTACTTCAAGGAAATTTTTGTCTATTAACTTAGCCCACACGACCATTTCTCTATAGAAATAGGGAATATTAACGACCAACATGAGTATTTGGGTTAAACAAATGGATAAAATGCCCTTGAAATTTGAAACTAATTAATTTTCACGTCAGATCCTAAATTAACGGATGAAATTAAACAAAATAGGTAGAATATGACACTTATTATAGTTTTTTTTTTTTTTGAAAACGACACTTTTTATAGTTGGATGACCAATTTGAGACAAAAAATTTAGTAACTAAATTAAACAATTATGAAAGTTTTAGTGAGCACTGTTGTAACTTACCCGTTGCTTACCCCCCCAAACAACCAAAAAAAAAAAAAACTAACCCTTTGGATTACACTTTACTCCAACGTAACAATCATTTCAGTTTCGAGAGATAATTCGTTCTTCAATAAATTTTTTTAAATAAAAAAAGAATGAATAGAAATTTATTTAACCATACATATACGTGATATATTAATCGTTTTCCATGTCTATTTATACGCTCATCTATGGCATGCGACATGAGGAAGTGGAAAGTCCATAGTCTTCCTAAAGCCAGCCTACACCCGAAATCCCACATTTTTCTTGAGAAATCACCATGGATTCCGATTCCCAACCTAAGCTGCCTATTATAGAATTCAACGATGAAAATATGACTCCTGGTACAAGTTCTTGGCTTTCAACATCTGAACTGGTCCGTCGTGCCCTGGAATCTTATGGATGTTTCCTAGCAAAATACAGTAAACTTACTCCAGAGCTACACGATAAAATGTTCAAACTTTCAAAAGAGTTATTTCAACTTCCAACTGAAACTAAAGTTCAAAACACTTCTGATATTCTTGGATTTGGCTATGGTACCAACTTTTCCTTCATGCCTCTCGTCGAATATTTTGGTATCGAAAATGGAGCAACTCTTGAAGCTACCAAAGATTTCACCAACCTTATGTGGCCAACCGGGAATGAAACTTTTTGGTACAAATTTCACTTTTATGTCTAATGTTTTTTCTTTCTGAAGATTAAATTAAATCAATCTTTTTTAAACCAAAAACTTATCAATCTTTTTAAACCAAAAACTTCTTTTTTTTTTGGGTGTCTTTTAATTAGTGAAACTGCATTCTCATACTCGAAGCTGCTGTCCGAAGTGGATCACGGGGTGATGAAAATGGTTTTTGGAAGTTATGGTGCGGAGAAGTACGTCGACCCTCTAATCAAATCTTCGTTTTACCTTATGAGATTCTTGAAATATCGAACGCCCGAAATTGATGAAGTAAATATTGGTCTTCATCCTCACGTGGACAAAGATTTCTTGGGCATTCTTGATACGAATCAAGTTACTGGATTGGAAATACAAATGAAAGATGGTGAATGGATTACTTATGAACCATCACCTTCAACTTCAACCTTCCTCGTCATAGCCGGAGAGCCATTCCAGGTGACACCCCTATTCATCTCTCTCTCTCTCTCTCTCTCTCTCTCACACACACACACACACGAGACAAAAAGGCTAACATAATCTCCTAAGATGTTCTGAAATTGATGGTGCAAATGTTGTATTAACGTGAAATTTAACTCGTAAAATTTGACCAAGTAATTATCACCCAGGTAAATGATATTCAATTGGATCGAACTCAACCCGGCAGAATTATCCAATTCAGTTGACGTATATGTTCATAAGTATTAGGAACCACAACGCAAGTTCCACAATCTCTTACCTCTTCTTGATTAATTTCAAGATTGACAACGTTTCTTTTATATATATATATATATATGCTCCTTAATTTTCTTGTGTCGAACAATGAGTAAGATCGAAAAGATCAATTTGGTGGTATAGGCATGGAGCAATGGAAGAGTATACGCTCCGCTGCATAAGGTTGTGATACGAGGAACAGAAGAAAAGTACACTATTGGACTGTTCTCATTCATGCGTGAGAAGGTTAAAGTTCCAGAAGAGTTGGTTGACGAGGAGAACCCGTTGCAATTCAAGGAATTCAATCACCTCGACTTTCTTGAATTTTTACGAGGGGGAAGATATAAAATGGAGCGTCCAATCGTAGACTTCTGTGGTGTTTGATACACTTATTTATTTCCATCTAGAATATACACCCCCATGATATGTGAAGAATCCTTTCTTGTTAAGTACTATTTGATTCGTGATGTTGATGCCTTTAGGTGGGAATTTGTGAAACGAATTGTTCTTCTTCCTTGTTTGAAAATCATGTAATATATCACATTCTACTCTTGTAATATAAGTTCATCAAAATAAGCTTTTAGCCTCATTTATTTCTTATTTTGCTTAACAAATTCTGCATGAGCAAGGTGATACACATTGAAGATTTGAGATGCTGGATGTTTCAAATTTGTCCCCAGTAAAGGTCTCCCAAACTGAAAGCATAAAATAAAATATATCACAATGGGAGATTGTTGGTAGGTATTTTGACTAAATGGGATTGTCCACTCCCTATCATCGCTGATATAGTTATAGACAGAATAAAGCTAAGCAGAGTGGGAAAAAAAAAAAAATTCTATGTGACGGGTTATGCAACCTATCAACCCCAGACAAAAGTTTGTGACTAAATAATTATTTAATAATGAGGAAAGAAGATTCGTATATTTACTAAATGGGACGTGGTACCGACACTTGTACCTGCGAACAATTCGAGAAGATTTTGTTGGACTCATAAGGGTTTTTGACAATGCTAGCTACCTTGAACCTCGTTAAAAAGACAACAAAATTTAAAAAAAAAAACATTTCATGATAAGAAAAAGTCTATTTTGTTAAATGTTAAAGATAAACCATCAAAGAAAACTCAGGGCTCTACTGAATTGCTTTAATAATATAAAAACCTATCAATTCATTTAATGACAATGGACGCCTTTCATCATATACATATGAAAGAGAAAACAAGAAATGAAACAAATCTCTTACTTACCCAAAAGAAGTGCATAAGAAATGATTATCATAAATAAATTTGGATAAATTATATACAATTGGAGTGATTTTTCGAGAAATTTTAATCTGGATTCAGTCTACAGCCCTATATATTGAGCTTATAGTAAATATCCTTACCGTTTTTTATATTAGCACACATCATTATACTTTGGAATGACAATGAGTCAGCTTAGCGGGTCAAGTTGAGACCCAAGTATAACAGCTAGCTCGCTAACCCAAAAATACCCAACCTGAACACAACCCAGAACGGGTTGGCGGGTCGACCATCGAACCTCGAAAAAAAAAAAAAAGAAAGGAGAAGAAGAAGAAAAGAGATTAAAACATATATACAAAAAATGATCAAACATATTTTTTGCACACACTAATATCAAAGTCGCTCATTAACATACACTTAATTCCTCTTACGATTTACTTTTTATAAACCTAAGTAGAATTCTTATTTTTTTTACAATTTACTTGATTAATTATACAATGAATGAAATTTGTGTTTGAATATGAATAAATGAAACAAAGCCACAAAATGTTAATAGTAGTTTTTTTTTTTATTTAGTTCACGGGTCGACCTGCGGGTCAACTCGAACCTGACCTGTTTTTCTTCTCGCGTCAGTCAGGTCCGACCCGCGAACTCGCGAGCCCCCAACCCAAACCCGCTATTTTCGGGTTAGGTTCGTGTCGAGTTTTCGGGTCATGTCAAAAATTGTCACCCCTAATTATACTTATGTGACTATCTTTTAAATTACAAGATTTGCAGATAAGCCCCTAAACTAGGTCCATGTCATAATTTTCCAGATTTTTTTTTACAAATTTTGGGTTGCGGTTGATTAAAAACTATTCCACATCAGTTGCTGCTGATAGCCCAAAAAGTACTAGTACAGGATTTGGTATGGCCCGTGACGGAGTCATGGACTAAGTTTTGGACTTTGGACATTGCATTTGATGGCCGTCTGCCACTTGCAACTAGTTGCACTCTGGATCTGCGCTAAACCTCCAAAGCCCACTAATATCTTGGGCCTTATCGACCATCCTCCAATTCTCCGTGGATTTTGAGGTGTATGGGGGACCTCACCAGTCAGCTTGTTTGGCAAAAGCTAAGGTGGAGGTGGGACACTCTTCTCAGTCGCTTACTGTTGCCCCGAATAGAATGGGAACTATTAATAGAATGGAGACAAAAACCTGGTTGTCTGCTACAACAAAGGTAACTTCTAAACTTTCAGATTTGGCTATAGTACAAAATTGATATATCATACAAAGAGTCAATAGTTAAATAAAAATAAGGAAGACAGACTTTGTTAATTTAATCTACAAACAGGTAGGTTTACATGAGTTGTTAAAATTCTACTCGTTCTTTGTAAACTTGTTTTGTGTACTATAGAAGTGTCCCTAAACTTTCTGTCTTTTCTTCATTTTTATTTCCCCTTTTTAAGTGTAATCATTAGTCTATCTTTCTGTCTGTGTTGCATGTATGCGATGTGATCATATCCCATATTGCAATTTGCGTGTGTTTTTAAGATGTCGAGTTTTAAGTGTTTCTTCTTTATTCCTTGGCTCAATTGATGAATTATAACTATTCCCTTTATTGTAACTTTCTTCTTACTGTTTGATTTGATGAAGAGCACTTGGGACTTACTAAAGCATATCTTTTTCCCTGTATTGAATAAATTCTTTAAGGGATAATTTCACATACCTTCCCTGAAGGTTTGTCATAATTACATTCATCTCCCTTCAGGTTTTAAAAATTACATTTACACCCCCTATATTTATATTTTTCATAACAAAACAAGTCTATTTTGATAATGTAACCCAAAAACACTAACCAAACACCTTAAAATATGCTTAATTACTTTTAAATTGGTCATCTCTTTCTTATTAATATATTTGTTTGTGAAATTTTAATAGATAAAGTAAATTCATTTAAATTAGTCAGATAACTGAGTTTTAAAAAAGTAATATTTGGTGGAGATTGAAAACTTGATGTAAAAATATAAGTACTTTTGACATTTTTATGATTAATCAATTAATTTTTTGAGATTTATTTATCTTTTTTAGAAGCAATTAAGTATATTTTAAGGTATTTGGTTGGCATTTTTGGGTTACATTATCAAAATGGACTTGTTTTGTTATGAAAAATATAAACACAGGAGGTGTAAGTGTAATTTTCAGGGAAGGTGAGTGTAATTATGACAAACTTCAGGGGAGGTATGTGAAATTATCCCATTCTTTAATTGTACATAAGTGAGTAAATAATTAGGAGAGAGGGAAATACTTGTGTTGGACAGGATGAGATTGGAACTAGTTGGATTTTGGATGAAGTTGAAGCAAGAAAAGTAACAGGGGTAGGTCTAGGATAGAATATCAATTATGGAATTTAAGGACATTAGATTAATTTTAGATTGGAGGGGTTTGTGGGAAAATTTTGTTGCTGAAGCTTAACAGAAGGGGGGGGGGTGGGGGGGTTTATCAATTGTACATTACTATTTTTTAATCAAGATAACAATTATAAAAAAAACATAGGGCCTATGTTACATGGATTTGGATATGGAAGTACACGAACACAGATAAGATGAAGAGTCTGACGCGGTATAGCAAGGCAAAATGAAGATTTTAATTAATATATGCCACACACATTCTCATATCCGTATCATGTCGACGCAAATTGACATGAGTATTGGGGGTGAGTGAAAATTCCATGTAATTGGATAGGACAAGAGGATATTAAATTGAGGGAGAGAGCAGTGTGAATATGGTTGGTTTTGATTTCTAACTTTCTAGTAATCCAATGCGATTATATTATGTTACCTCTTATTATCTCAACGGGTATCTACTTAGTGGTATTCAAGCCAATAGCAGGTCTTACAGAAGCTACCTCCTGAATTTTAAAAATTTCCACTTTTTATTTGTATCATGCTTAAGGTCCATGTAAGATTATTGAAGAATACATTTCCTTAGCCTCCTAGACTCGCTATTTTGCTCTGCAACCGTATTCACAAAGCACTGCCTTCCTTTGTCACTTTTTCTTTCCTTCTAACCTTTAGGAAGTCAAGAAAATCATGGAGTTTACTGCAGTTGATTTGTTGAAAGAAGTGTATGTTGAAACTGTTAAAATTGCATATGTTACCATGTTGGCAAGAAAGGACAGAAATTATTGTCTTTTCTGACAAACGCCATACCATGTTTTGAACTTATGTCCAGAAGAATCTGTCAGAAATGTTAATAGTTGAATTAATGGAGCATCTCCAGCATATTATTGCATTGAGATAATTTGAAGAATATCCGTTTTGAGTACAACTATACGCACAGGCTTGGTTTTTCATAATGAGATAATTGGCGCACAACTTTAGTTTCCTTTTTGCTCCTCTCTCTTGCCCATGGGTCATTCTCTCTATGGCATTAGAAAATCGAAATTTTAGTCTTCATTTGTTTGAATATCAGTGTTAATTCCAAGCAATCATCACAGTGATCTTTTCCATTTTTTGATCAAATGTGATCATTAAATGTTTGCTCTTGCTATCCTCTCTTAGCCTAATCTCCCAGTGTCTGCTGGTCGTGGAAATATCTAGTATCCTGTATACCTTATTGCCTTAGTCCCTCATGCAACCTATAGTATTTTGTTTGGACATGTTCTTTAACATACGTTACATTATATAAAGAAAATAAAATAAAGTGAACATCTTACATAATTTCCCAATCAAACAACAAATTTTCCGGGAAATAAAAAATGTGCAAATGAATGCGTGTGTGTGAGAGAGAGACAGACATAGAGAGTGTAATTCTTGTTATCATGTCCAAAGAGCACCAATAAAACCAAAAATGGTGTCTAGTGACCTATTAGTTGCTATCTTGTTGTGGATTGACAACCTATTTGATTACATAATGACAATAAAGATTGAAAAGTTTGTCCCAAAAAAAAAAAAGAGCTCGGACGCATGAATAGAAACTTGAGTCTGATAATTATATTGATGATAACAGAGTTCTGAATGATGCTAGAAGGAACATGAAGAGACAATGCAAACGTCTGAGAATGCATTATCCACTACTTATCTGAACTTTTAATGTCTTAACTTTTTTAGTACGATGCTTGATCGCCATCCTGTTGTTGGATTTCTTGAGGTCAAGAGCATATGTTCTTGCTTCTTCCCCATTAATACCTGGTTAGAACATGAAATAAATTGCCTCTTTATTTCATGGTGACACGCACACTGGAAACAAAAAAAAGAAAAAGAAAAAGAAAAGCTAAAAGCATTGTGGTACCTTTATATCCTGCTAAATTTGTTCCTTTTGTTGGACAAGGTGGGGTATGCAACCTATGGCGTCGTATGTAACATCAATGAGCTTAGATATGGTATTATCCAAAAAAAAAAAAGGCTCTTTTTTAAGAGCATAATTTCTCCTTGAAAGGTGCACAACGTTGCGAAGAAACTTGATTGAGTGGATTATTTTAAATCGCTAACTGCCTTTGATATCCATATGCTAGATACAATGGTAACTAGAGAACTGCTATTTTCCTAGTCAATATTGAAAAACAACTAATGTCACCGGATCTGTTCTAAATTTCATGTTATCTTCCTAGTGGGGGTATCAAAAAGCTGCTGTGTCATAATAGGACAAGACTTGGCAGTCATGTAACATGCTTGGTTTTGCTTTTCCTTCGTTTTGGAGGGAGCAGTTATTAAGGTTGATCAGGTTGTCATGCAAGTGCATAGATGTTAATCTAATTCAGAATGGAAAGAATAAGAAATGATCATTTTCATCTCTCCTTGAAGCAAATCCAAGGTCATCTGCACTTTGTTGACAGTCCACATGGTAGTGGTAGCTTGGTTTGGATGTCTACTTGCAAAGAGAACCAAGGGCTAACTGATGTTAATCTTCCAACATCATCTTCTTGATTGCCAACTTTTTTCCCGCATGTTGTAGAGGTTTTTTCCTCTTCCAGAGAAACTACATCATTTTTTTTATGTTGAAGATTTTTTTGGTTAACGAGAAACGAGGATAAACAGAAGATTGTTTGGATTATTAGATTTTCTGTTCAAGGGTATCCATTAACCAAAAAGGAATTTTGGTCCACATGCTTTGCTCAATAATGGCCTTGTACCCTTTCATGTTTCCCATGTCTCCTTAGCATGTACATGTCATATAACTCAATAGATTATCTTTGAATCACTAAAGAACAGAGCACAGGGCATTTTGGGTACTTGCTAAAACATTAGGAACTCATCTTGAGCACCTTTTGCACAAGCTTGGCTTTTTAAGAACTAGGTGATTTTAAAGTAGACTTACCAAAGAAAGATTAGACAGAGGAAAAGATTACATTATACTTTTGCCTTATTCTATTGGGACTTGATATCTGAATGATTGTGAAATGTGAAAGCTGGACTGTTTGGCTGAGTGCAGAACAGGTCCCATTTTATTTCCTATTGAGCTAATTAAATTGTGGTTGAGATTTGACAAGGTTTTCATTTAAGTTATTATGGTATAGACATATCGAATATCTATTGCACTAGAACAAAAATTGTGGGAAATAACAAAAATATTAATATTATATTAATAGCATGTATATTGCTTTCTTTGCTTCTTTTTCAGTTGTTGGTAACTTGGTCTCCCCTTATTGAGCGTGGGAAAATTATTATTTCACGGTAAATACTGGTTAACCTGGTTTTGCAGGACATTTATCTCGGATTTTCTCATAAGGAATAATGGACTGTAATCCGACTGGTGACACATTTTAATAAAGCTTGCATTTACTTCTTCATTTTCATCTAATGTCTCATTTTCTATCAATGTTATTTCGGGTGCAAAATTGACTTTGAGGGGATGGAGAAAAAAGTATGTTGTATGATATCCTTGACAAACTTACTGGATCAGTTTTGGGAACGAAAGGGGAAAAGAACCATTTGTAACTTCTTAAAACAACAGCTTCCAATCCCCGAATAGAGCAGGTTGCTTAAATTGGCCACTGATTGTTGAGTAGCACAAGCTTTTGGTATCAGAAGCAATACCTTGTTTCTCATAATGCTGAAAATTCAGTCCCTACCATCCCCGCCAAAAAAAACCCCTATCCAGCACACAACAACACAAACAATCAGAAATTTGGAGAACGGGGTCGGGGGTGGGGGCTGGAATGGATCTATTCAGGTGGATAGTGACAACTATGTCCTTACATTGGTCCTCAACTTGTTACCAATTTTGTTTTGGTGGGCTTTGTTTTACTTCTCATCATGTTGCATGGAATTATTGAAAGTGTTCTTTGTACCCCAATATCTTTCCAATATTTGAACCAATGATTTAACTCTTTTTATCTTAATTACTGTCCTATTCTTTGGAGGTGGATCTTCCTTCATATCCGGGGCAAAAAAGATGTCGGTTTGTATGTCGTTTACCTGGTTATTGGAAAGACCATTCTCCCACTCCTCTCTTACCCCTGCCCCTTCTCTCTCTGTCTCCCTCTGCACAAATAAAAAAGGCTAACAGGTACTGCTCTTTTTGGATGCCTTCATATGATTTGATAGAATTTATCCTCGACGCACTCTTCATTGGAAAACTTACCTCATCTCTACTATTTGTCAACCAACATAAACTTGGCAAAACTATTACAACACATAAGAAACCAAAAATCTCAATAAACATCCCTCAAAAATTATTCACAAAAATGATCCTCACAAGAAAAATAGGAACACTTGAACCTTAGCCCACAGTCACACTATTATGATCCTTTGCCTCCCCTAACCCATTCAAGGGAGCACAAAGCCTGACCGATGAAAGTGCCTTATCAAAGTGTTTGGCTTTGGTGCCAAGATACTCACTCCAAGTGACTGGCCTGTACAGTGGAGGGTGCCCTGGGTCGATGAGTTTTTGGAGGGGTGAGATTTTAACATTGGACGGGGGCCCATATAGGTAGGCCACCGAGAGCCTGTGTTGGGTCCGGTTCACGACAGCCCGGTGGAGTACACTGGGGTACAACCCATTGGATAGTATGTGAAAGAGGTCACCGACGTTAACCACTAGAACTCCGGGAATTGGCGGAACGGTGACCCATCCAATCCCTTCACGGAGCACCTGTAAACCACTGGTGTTGTTTTGGTGGAGGATGGTGAGTATGGTGGAGTCGGTATGTGCTGCTAGACCCATGGCCCTGTCTGGTTCCGGACAGGCGGGATATGAGTTCAATTGAAGGGCAGCACTTCCACCGTCAAATGCTTCTTTTGGGCCAGCCCATTTCGCATCTTCCTCGGTTGTGCCCAATGACTCAAGTATTAGCCACATCAGCTTCCCAGCAAGCCTTTTCATCTCCCTCTCGTACTCTTGTATCACATCACTGTAACATGAAATCAGTGGAAAATTAAACAAGAAAAAATGAAAAATATAAAAATATTCTATCGAGTATTAAGCCCCCCAAACAAAAAGGAAAAAGAAGAGATTTTAATTTTAGGAATATTATATCTCATATAATCAATATCTTAGTTGTAGGATTATGTCACCATGACTTGTATAATCTTTGCTTATTGGAGGAAAGGATAGTGTAAAAACACTCCCCACAACCCCCAAAAAAGGTAAAGAAAAATACGGGTGCATATGCATTGGCAAAATAGACAACAGAAATTACTTAATTTGACGTGCATGAGCTAGCATATGTAAGGATGGATACCAGAATTTGGTGTAATCATGGGGCCAAAGTTGACGTGCATGTTCTAGAGGGGAACCAATAACGGTGAAGCCTTCGGACCACATAAGTTTTGGGAAGAATGAAGAAATTCGGGCCACACCATAACCTGAGACCCCATCGGGAGAACGAGCAGCTCTGAGTTTTTTATGCATAGGGAGGGAGAAAAGGCTTTTTCCGGTGGACTCAATTTCATCAAGCAGGCTTTTGGAGATGCCATGGTTTTTTACTTGAAAAACCCCCCATGTTTTGCATGCATGGCCGACTAATTCTTGAGCATTCTTATCATCTAGATCAACAACAGGAACGGTCTCTACGTTGCATAACTCGCCTGAAGGGTAGTCGCCCTTCAACGACGTCGTCCATGCATGGGAGTCAGGTAATTCTTTGAGTAAATTTAAGTCCAATATGCTGGAAGGCATTGTTTAGGAGGATGAGAGGTGGAGGGGGGCCAGCGGTTGAGGGGGGGAGGGGCTTGGGGTCCAATATAAGTACGTATGCGAATTGAGAACGAAATGATCTCACGCATATATATAGGGATGAGGGGGGAAATAGTGACAAGGTGGATGAGAAGAGTGTGTTGGAGAGAATGATGGTTTAGCTAGCATAAAAAAAAAAAATCATTTTTTTTTTTAATGTTTTGATTGGTGTTGGGTTCGTCGAGTTTTGTAAGGGGACAAAAATGATAGCATGTTGGGGGATTTATTTATTTTTTTGGTATTGGACAAGAGAATGGAAGGACCATCTTGTCCTCCATGAAATATAGAAAAGCCAGAGGAGAAAATGGCAATCTCACCATGGCAAAACCAAGAGCTATTCCATGAAAGAAGTGGGTCAATCTATCTCCATGTGGTCGTGTCTTGTCCTCAAGTAGAAAAACATCATCACGCCTTCCCCACTTGGTCTAAATCTCCCTTCACTATAAGACAATACCTCCCTCACCATCTCTTATTGTATATTTGCCAAAACTTTTCTTATTTATCCTTCTTTCTTCACCCTTCCCTCTCCCTTTTCTAGCGTGAAAAAAAAACTTGGAGATTTAGGCATATTGATTACCGCACTTGTCCCAATAGTTGAAATTGTCTTATGTTTATTACCTAGTACCATTTTTTCTCTAGAAAGTTAATGATCTGTTTAAGATTGATTATGATATATAATGGACATAGATATACTATCAATTATAGATTTAAAATTTTGATATTATGAGTTCGTCCATAATCTTCTTGTCATTGAACCAACTTGTGATTGGCTTCATTCTTCATTGACGGTTTTTTGACATCTACCTTACTCTTGGCCTTTCGATAATGATGAAACTTCTTCAGGATCTATGATGGGCTCCATTGGATGTGTAGGGGACTCAAAAGCTTGTTAAGACCTATGTATGTGATATATCATCTAGGTAGATGAAGGAGGTGACGGATGACCTCTTTTGGAGTGAAAGGGGAAGGGCATTGTCGTCCTCCCAAAGACTAAAAAATTGGGTGCTTTCATGCTTTTTCATCCTTGCATATTTGATCATTTCGGTGATTCGTAGTAAAGTTTCTTTTGGTATTATACGGTTAGATTTTCTGCCTTTTGTCCACAGCGGACAAAAGTGGGGCTGGCTGTAAAACATCATCTTTAATCCAACAACAAAATTAAGACTAGTTTGTCTTAACATCGGCAGAGGGGCTCCTTTTTTTTTGCTTTGATTAGGAATTCTTCCACTGTCCTTTAGCAGCACCACTTTCTAAATGACAACAACTTTAAAAGAACACTCAAATTTCTTTTTGTTTCTTCTCTTTTATGTGGTTGTGGTGGTCACACAATAGAATGAAAACAATATTATAGTTTCCCTTTAGGAATGCCGGCCAAGACAATCATTCATGGGGCATGTGCTACGAAGGATACATCTACACATGCATAATCCTTTTCTTAATATTTGCACATATCTGCCCTTCACATGGAGCAAACGTGGTTCTCTTGGTCCTTCAATAAAACCATATCTAATTGCCATAAACCAAAATTTTACTCTTGCTTCTACAACCTGGATTCTTGGATGGTTATAACTGTGAAGGGGGGTTAGCCCGATTAATTTTTGTACTTGAGGAAAGGTTTGACAACAAGAAGATCAAAAAAATTTTGTGGTAACATGATTACTGTGGATTAATCATGATTTGGTAGTCGCCATATTATCAAGATAAATACTCTTGAATTGAAAAACTAACTCTATGGCTGTACAAATTCATATATGCATGCATATGAAAATATGACATAAGTGCACATCAACGTATGTTATGTGGACGCACCATTCACGAATGCATGCATGCGTGCATGGTGCCTCAAGTTAAAACAAGTTTTATTAGTGCATTTCCGGATTCGGATCTTTCAATGTAAATGAAGGAACAATTCTTTCGTAACAACCAGAATAATCAGACTTCAAGGTTGCTAATGATATCAAAATTGTGGATAAAAATTTAAACTGCAATTCCATGCACTTTGATATATATTTTTTTAATCCTCCAAAAAAAATTAGTTGTCTTTTTTATATCATTTTTTAAAGAAAAAGAATTATAACTTCGTGTTATTGCATTTTCCGTGAAAGAGAAAAAAATTATAAATGAAAACTAAGACAACCTTCTAGCGACATGTTAATCACTACGGGAACCAAGTTTCAAAAGCTTTTTTCTCACTTTTTTTTTTTTGACCTGTTTCAAAAGTTAGGGTAAATAACTATTCACCCCCTTATGGTATCGCCTTCAACCACATGACTCCTCAATGGTTTCAATATAATCACATAATCCCTCTGTGATTTTATGAAATGTGAAAAATAGACGGAATCAATGCACCATCACAGAATATTCTCGAAATATTCTAAATTTTCTTCTACTGATGCAAAATATTTCGTAACGGTGAGTGAATTAAACATATCTAGCGCGGAATATTCTATCCATTTTTCACATTTCATAAAATCATAGGAAGGTTATATGGTCATATTGAAACCATAGAAGGATCATGCGATTGAAGACGATATCACATGGAGGTTAATAGTAATTTATCCCAAAAGTTATAGACTTCTTACACCATCATTAGAAGTGAAACTTTCCTGTATTATTATTCTTTTCCAAACAAATGGCAAATAAAAAAAAAAAATTTTTTGTGTCCAAGGGAGGGAAGAGGGAGGGACCTAATGATTGTCTACTTAATGTCCTGGTTAGGACAAAAAATAAAAATAAATGACCAACAAAAAACATAAACAACTTTAATAAATAAACCTTTATGTCAAAGAAGATTTGAAAATCATCATTAGAGACAAACTTTTTCCATGTTTACTTTAATCATTTGAGAAAATCTCAATCTATCTTGGTCATTATTCAATATAACTGTTAAACGTGTCGGTAAATCCCAGAGAGAGGGAGAGAAAGACAAAGGAAATTATTCTAGACTTACCATCAATACCATGAAGTACAAACTAGCACCTTTTTCTATTTTTCTTTTCTTTTCCTTCCATCCAATTGGGGGCTAACTTTTAAAAATTTTGAAAAAGGGTAGGTAGGTGGGTAAGACTTCGATTAGAACTAAGGGCCTACTTTTGTTGTCTCATTCTTGGACTGTTCATTTTATGTCGTCTGCAGGGGATTTTACATGTTAACAAATGGAGATTTTTACTAAAAGATCAATGAGGGACTCTTGAATTTAGGAAGTTGTTAATATTAGAAAAAAGATTGTATCTTACATTTTTGAAAATTCAATTTAGTACTTTTCGGATGGTAACGAAGGTTTCAACTCCAATGGCTTAAAAAACATGGTTGGTTGGCTGATGATAATGACTTTCGAAGGAAAATATAGAGGTTGATTCAATCCTCAACAAATTCTGTTTTCTTTTCTTTTTTCTTTTTGGAATTAACAATGAAGGGTTTATGTAACAGATGTGAAATCAAGTAAAATATCAATAGAATGCATTTCTTATATATGTTCAAAACTAAAATACGTTACTTAACTTGTAAATGTATAATCAATCAAAATTTACTGCCAAAAAAGAAAAAAGTGAGCATATCTTTCCCATAAATTAGAAGAAGGAGAAGAAAACCAAACCAAACCAGGTACATCTTAGCTTGCAACTCACTCTTGGTAAGGCAAGAGGCTAAAATTAACATGCATACGAGTCATTATCAGATTTACATAGTCCTAGGTTATTAAGAACTAGCATTCCATATTGGTCACTCACATCACCTGGTCTGGAACCCATTTTCTTGCTTGCCAACTTTGTTATCTGAGTTGCCAATGTTTTGTTTGGTCTTTCCATTTGTATGCGACATACAATTGTTAATCTAGTCCAACTTTGGATACGATGGTTCATGGTCGTCATTAACCATCCATCCTATTTGGCCTCGTGCAAACAAGTCTTCAGGTGATAGAGAAATAAATATATTTATATTATGGGGTGGAGTCAAATTAATATTCTGATTTCTCTTGTAATCGGCAAATAATTTAAAACCGTTTGTATTTTATTTATATTTAAATGAGGGTGGAGAAAACGAAAAACTCGGGATGCTTCTATGGCGATTTCTAATGATATAGAATACATATTTCATCAGTAATGAAAGAAAACATAAAAACAATAAAGAACACAACTTCAACTTGTGCACCCAAAAACGTTAGATTGATCATTTATATTATCATCGGTGTAAAGACAAATTGATCACAAAAATTAATAAAAGGAATACTGCCACAGTACCTAGATGTCGTCTATTATCAATTGAAATATTCGTGCTGCAGCTGCTACAAATTGTGAAAATCTTAGGGGGCGCTTGGTTCGCAGATCGGAATCGGAATCGGAATTGGAATCATTCACTTTGGAATTGGAATGAAGTTTTTCATTCCAATATCCTTGCCTGGTTGGATGTCGGAATCGGAATCGGAATCATTCACTTTTGAAGATTTTATGATCCTAAATCATCTAATTTTATTGATTAACAAATAAATGATGATGTTTATTAATAGTTTATCACAACAAAACAAATAAGAAATCAAAAAGAAGTCAAAGTTGTAAAATTTTTAGAAATGATTCCGATTCCCCCCAATTTAGTCGGGAATGGAGGATTCTCAAATTTTCAGAAATGATTCCGATTCCCCGATTCTCATTCCCTCCAACCAGGCAGGCTATAAGGGATTCATTCCGATTCCTGATTCCGATTCCCATGTACCAAGCAGCCCCTTAATTTTCTGCAAGGAAATTGACCCCCTGAATAACTGGAAAGGTCATGGTGGCACGCAGATTGTTGACCTTTGAGAGTTCAAAGATTGAAATACATGAACTCTAACACTATAAGCTGTTCAAATACAGAAACTGGTTCAAAAAATTCTATATTTATTTATGTGCATGTGGTTGGAAGAGTTTTTATTCATGTGAGGCTGGAGATAAGGTCTGTGCCATTCCCAAAGTAATGGTAATAATAATATTCGAAATAATCATCAGCCCATCACTTATTAAATAGAAATGCTTCCTTTGCAAAATGTAAAACCAATAGAAAAGCCTAGAGCCTAGGAAGAAGAGGAGCAAAGAAAATAATATAAAGGAGTCCAAACAAACTTAGCCACTGGACTGGGGTCTGGGCGGCAATTATTGGTTTTATTGAGGAATTTTCATCTGTACTTTTCAGTAATAGAACTGGTTAATTAATTTGCTATTGTTTTCTTTAATAAGAATTCTCTTCTAGAAGAGAAGAATGTACCAAACATCGCTTTAGACTTCCTTGGAAACTTGGTTGTTGTTTCCTTCGTGCATGGTACTAATTATGCGAAGAAAAAACGCCCAAAATACACGGCCGGAGCCGAACTTCACAGTCAGCTACTTCTACTAGGACTTCCACTAATCTCTGCTTCAGATAAGACCCCCCCGACACAGCGCTTACCCCCACGCCTACTAGCCTGTGCCCTTTAGTCTGCAGCTACACTCGAGTGTTTTATTTACTTATTTTTTGTGTCATTTGTTTTGTGTTTTATCTTCTTTCTTTTGTAATTTCAGAGAAAAAAAACTAGCAAGCTCCTAACAAGTTTGTCAAACCATGCAAAAAATGGAGAACGTTGTAGTACTAACAAAGAGTAATCTAATAAGTTTTTCTTGTAACGTACTATAATTTTTACAAAGAATTATCATTTTTTGAGCTGAATTTGGTGACCGTTGTATCATTGTAATAAAGTCATTACAAGACTCTAATTGTATCAAGCAAACTCTTAAGGTTGGGAGACTGTAATCAACAGTGATTCTCATGAACGACCCTTTTTGTAATGCAGTACCAAAACAGGAAGAAGAAACAAAAGCCATGAGAGCTGAGAGGATGAGATTAAAAAAACAAACCACCATGTTACTTGCTGTCCAAAGAATTATCACAGCTAAATCAACAATCTATGATCTATATTGTTACATTTTTTACTGAAAATCTATGTGTAGTGGAGGTTAATTTTTGTTTTAGCAAAACAAAAACAAAAAAAAGAATAAGCCTTTCAAAATAATTTTGACATAACAAAATCTCAACCAATTACATAATGTTCATAATGGTGTGAATATATTTAATTGTATACTGTGAGAACAGTAACGAGGAGATCAACGTGGTTGTGTGTAATTAAGCAAAATTTAATTGAAGAACATTGTTACAAAGTATTTGATCGTAAAATGAAGCATGTAAAAGCATCAAGCATCAGTGAGCATATGAAGTCTCACATGTACACTTTCCCATATAAAGACAAAATGCCATCAAATCTTTAAAGACGAAGTACGAAATTTGTTGCTATCAAGTCAATTGTTGCGATTCAAAAGATCAGAACAAAAGAATTGTAAAATGAGACGATAGAAAAAACAAGTAGATATAAACAAAAGATTGAAAGCAATGCCAAAAAAGCTATCCATATGCTTCCCTGTGAGTCTGATCTTCTTTAGGCAACTTCATTGACCTCAGGCCTAGAATTCGCATGCGTTATATAGGTTACATGTTTCGCATGGCCATTCGCTTTCACAGAGTTACTGCATTACTAATGGAATAAAAGTATTAAATGTACCACGTGTATTGTGACGTGATATATTAGAATTAATAATTTATCGTCATGTACTAATGATGAGTCACACCGTATATTATTTGACGATAAGTGATTAATTCTAATGTAACACATGATATGTCATGTGGCGCATGTGGTGGACACAATACTTATTTATTACTCATAAAAGTCGAGTTTCATTCTGCTTACACATACTTTTACAATTCTTGAAAAATCTTACAGCCTACAATATATTTTTTAAGAATTGCGTTTATAATTTTTTAATTTTTAAAAAGAAAAAATGTATCATTTTTAAATTTCTAGTGGATAGCTACCCCCACCTGCCTTTCTGTCATAATGCTCAAGGAACTTATAATAGGAACATGATTGCATAATAACATTTGTGCAACTATGAAAATCTTGTTATACCTACATATTATATATTTGTATTTATATGAGTTCGCGGTCAAGTAGAAAATGTTCTCATGAGTGAGTTTATTCCTTTAGCACTTTGGACTGACAGCTGTGTTAGATTAAGCAGACATCATTAGCGGTTGGATAAGCATCTATCCAGCTTTTACATTTGTTTCTTTGTGAACTTTATTAATGAAAGATATGAATTTTACACATAAAAGCAGATATTGGCAGCTTCTTACAATTGCTAAATTGCACATGTTCCTGGGGATGGACCAACCAGGTCGCAATCAATTTGCACATCTGATCTATTTTGTTTTGTTTTTCACATCAGTGCAGGATTACCACCTTAATTTGTTTTTTTTCAAGATAATATTTTTAAAGAGCATCCATTGGAATGAGAGTTGCACCTTAATCAACATAGACACCTAATATTCTCCAATGCATTTTTGTTAGTATCTTCACTATTTAACCACCAATAATAGGTTTCATTCCTCATCTATCAAATTAATCTTCTTGGTATCCAGCATTATATTTGCCACAAAGAGTATAGAAAAATTATTCCACATAACAAAGTGTTCAAATAACAAGAAACCAATCCTTGGATATTTAAAAAAATTAAATAAATAAAAAGAATTGCAGGCCCTCAGCCATTTGCTGGCAATCATGAAACGACAAGTGCAGCCATCCTCAAGCCAAATTGTGCAAGGATACAAGCTTTCAGTTTCTCATAATTGATAATATTACAAATGGAGTCGATTTATTCAACCTGTAGAATCAAATGGATAAGCCTGTCCATCTACCTTGGTTTCATGATTTATAGTGCCGCCTGCCGGGCTACCAAGGCAACCAATGATGTGCTGAGGCTCTAGGCATTAAAAATTTTAGAAATATCAGCAAGGATTATGGGCATTTTCTGACAGATAAATCATTGCACGTTTTGATATTTGTAATTCTAGTATTATTGATTAGGACAATACTTTAATGCTGCTGACTGCGGCTCAATCATTTCTTTCAGATTTTTTGAGCTATACAAGTGATGTATACAAATTCAGCAGATGAACGAACGGTTATTAAAAGAGCTGAGAATCACATATTGTTAATGGTTTGGTTTCATTTTCTCATCTTAGAATTGTGGTCGGATTCTCTTGTCCTATAACTTTCTTTCTTTGTCATTCCCCTTCAAAAAATTAAAAGATAAAAAGTAATCAAGGTTGCTTGTGAGCCACACGGTGGCTAGCTGATTCTGGTCCTCATCCCAATTCCCAACTTGGACCATAATATGCTCACCAGAAACCATGAGAAGCTGTTCGAGTCGCCCCACAGTACATTGGCCTTCCAGCTCCAGTATAGCTCTTTAACATTCACTCTGTTAAGATATGTAAATATCCGATTTGTAATTACCCTGATCAACTCACGAATGGGTAAACAACCTAATTCACTTCAAGATTCTACGGGTCAACTAAAGTAATTACCCCATCTTGTGGTCAATCGCTTCAAGATTCTATGATTCAATTGGAGTAATTACCCCCTATTGGGGTAAATCAGGTAGTTAGAAATCCAATAGTTACACATCCTAGCATTGATTTTTGGAAATTTTTATTCTTTTATTTTTCCCTTTTCAAGAAAAGGTCTTGGTGTTGGTATGTTAATTTAGTGAATTTTGCCAATGAGATTTTGATTTACCGGCAAATGAGACTGCAGTAGACGCAGAGTGAGGTTTTGAATAAGCAACTGATTCAAGTCTTACAAGTAATTGACTAAAAAAAAAGGGTATTACGAGTATGCAAGGTATAATTTAACCGTATGCCCGTTTATAATTTCTGTTGTTTCCGTAAAGCAATTGCTATCCTTTATCTCAATGAAATTGCAAGAACAGTAACGAGTTTAAGACAATTTCTCTCTCCAGCAATATGCGTCTAAAATCATATACAAATTTGTCTCTCCTGCACTGCGTCTAAATTAATGTGTCCTCTCCTGTAATGTGTCTAGAATCATATACATTTCTTCCTTTTGTTACAAATCCAGCATAAGTCATCAGCAGCAATGACCCAAACTCTATATCCCTGTACTTCCAAACGAACAGAGTCCAAGAAATCAGGCACAAGACGTAGAGACGCATCCTGTGAATACACAAGAACTTTGAATTTACTGTCTATAGATCCAATGAACAAAATTCAGGTTCACCTTGCTTACAGATACACCAGTTATAGTAAAAAATAAGGCCCAAAAAAAGAAAACACTAGCAAACACGAAACGACATTCAACAAAGCGAGATCAGCTAAAGAATGGACAAATTAGGAGAAATGATAGTCCGAGCGACCAAGAAAAGCACGCAACAATACACAGATTATCTGATATCTGATATCATCTGATGCAATCAGCCAACCCACACGTTACAAAGAGCTAAAAAATGGCAGATAAATACACCCGGGCAAACATATCTTGAATTCTAAGCTGATCCAAACTCTGAAAACCATTTCTCATGGCGTTCTATGTCTGCAGCAGAAACACTTGGTTGAACTTTTGTCAAAGCTTCCAAAAAGTCGCACATGGCAACTGGATCCTTTGAAATCTCATCCTTTGACATGTTCTTAATCTCATCACGTGTCTTTCCTGCTATCTTACGCCTCATGCCATTTAAAGAAGCATCCCTACAAACATTTGTTAAATCATCTCCACTGTATCCCTCCGTTCTACGAGCAACTTCGTCAATATCCACATCCGCAGCTACCTGACACATGGGCGCACAGAGAACCTATTAATACGATTACCCATCCAATCTGGAAGCAAAACACCTATTTATCCTAAGATTTTCATCACCTTCATCAAGACAAATATCACAAATTTGAAGTCAATACAGGAAAGAAGTAACCTAACTAATTATCGTGCAAGTTTGGAGCATTATCTTCTTTACATTCTCTATTGCTCACGCCATACATATCTTTAACATATTATTTATGATGTACAAAATATAACCTAATTGTCATTACCAAAAGACAGGAATAAGTTACCTACAATAAAACCTTCTGGGAAAGTAGTATCCCTTTCTAAGATATTTACCGTACCATAAAGCCGATACCTATTTTATTCAGATCACGATCTCTTCAATTTACGTTATACCTCAGGAAAACATTCAATTGATTTTGAAGATAATAATGTTTGAAACTTTATAACTGAATTAACAAGCATTTGAGGTCCAATCCTACCACCCAAAATTAATAGACAACCAAAATATTAAATTATTGTTCACGCGTATTTGTAATTATTGTGATCACCTCAATAGATTTCAAATTAATCCTTATAAGCTCCTTACGGCTCTCAAAATTTGGAAGAGGAATATATATTCTCTTTTCCAGACGCCTCCTGCATCAGATTAACACACGTCAGATTGACCTAGAATCCAGAGCCTATAAATCAAATCAAATGAATGGACAGATAATCCAAGGACACAACCTCAGTGCCTCATCTATATCCCAGGGGAAATTCGTAGCTGCTAAAACCATAACAATTTTACGAGTACCATCTTCATTAGTGGATGAATTGCTGACACCGTCTACCTGAACTAGAAGTTCAGACTTAACTCTCCTAGATGATTCGTGCTCTCCAGAGGCCCTGAACAGGGGAAAAAGAAAAAAGTATCCATGCTTATGGTTCAACATCCATAAATAATACAAAATTTAGCATAAAGCTCATGTTAGTCACAGGAAATATCAGTTGTGTTCGGTTCCATGTAATACAGAACAGATATGTATATAACCGAAGTACAAAATGGGGAGTGATTCACCCACGTATACAAAGATAAAAGGACAAAAGAGGTGAGAAAGGAACATTGATTGGCATTACTATGGCTTCTTAAAAGAGTTTCTATTCATATGCAGCCAGGCTATTAGAAAGGCTAAATAAACCTACACTAAATGACATTAATGTAATATATACATGTCATCAAAAACTTAGGGTGTACCGGATGCAGAGTTAAATAGTACGTTAAGACTCTGAGAAATTACTAGTAAGCAAATATGCACAATCTATGTTTAGAAGACAGGACCCTTACCCACGAGCATTGCAAAGTGAATCTATCTCATCAATGAAAATTGTACTAGGAGCATAAGCACGTGCAAGATCAAACAAGCAACGAACCATCCGCTCACTCTCCCCACGCCATTTTGAAGCCAAGGTAGCCGAAGAAACATTGAAAAATGTTGTCCCGCACTCAGTAGCAACTGCTTTAGCCAGAAGCGTCTTTCCAGTTCCAGGAGGGCCAAACATGAGGACACCCTTCCACGGTCTCCTTATTCCCTAAAAGCAAAACCTTATCAAGATTCAACTTTTATGCATTTATGATTAAAAATGATGCACCTCAATACAACTTCAGTATGCATAAAGATTAAGAAGATCCAAAAATTTTACGCAGTTGTACAGGTTCAATTATGAAAGAATCCACACATAATTTAAACTTCTTCATTAGGAAAATGAAGACACAACCTATTAGCAATGCACCATCAGATTTAAGATTTAACAAGTTACACCGAAAAGGCAGTGAATCACACCTTAAAAACATTATCTTTTTCACACATGAAGATATGTGCAACTAGTTCAGTTTTACTATAATTGCCATACAAGCTAATCCTCATGAATATCAAAATGTTTTGAATCTACTATACCTGGAAATATTCTGGCATCCATAATGGAAGGACAACAGCTTCCTCTAGAAGCCTTTTTGCTTCACTTAGCCCGGCAACATCATCCCATCTCACTCCAGGACTAGTTTCCAAAACATCCCTTTCAAGCATAGCAGCCAAGTCTGCATCAGGTCCCT
>CM045566.1:1964545-2018135 GCA_024721245.1 Mitragyna speciosa | reverse complement strand
TTATGTTACCTCTTATTATCTCAACGGGTATCTACTTAGTGGTATTCAAGCCAATAGCAGGTCTTACAGAAGCTACCTCCTGAATTTTAAAAATTTCCACTTTTTATTTGTATCATGCTTAAGGTCCATGTAAGATTATTGAAGAATACATTTCCTTAGCCTCCTAGACTCGCTATTTTGCTCTGCAACCGTATTCACAAAGCACTGCCTTCCTTTGTCACTTTTTCTTTCCTTCTAACCTTTAGGAAGTCAAGAAAATCATGGAGTTTACTGCAGTTGATTTGTTGAAAGAAGTGTATGTTGAAACTGTTAAAATTGCATATGTTACCATGTTGGCAAGAAAGGACAGAAATTATTGTCTTTTCTGACAAACGCCATACCATGTTTTGAACTTATGTCCAGAAGAATCTGTCAGAAATGTTAATAGTTGAATTAATGGAGCATCTCCAGCATATTATTGCATTGAGATAATTTGAAGAATATCCGTTTTGAGTACAACTATACGCACAGGCTTGGTTTTTCATAATGAGATAATTGGCGCACAACTTTAGTTTCCTTTTTGCTCCTCTCTCTTGCCCATGGGTCATTCTCTCTATGGCATTAGAAAATCGAAATTTTAGTCTTCATTTGTTTGAATATCAGTGTTAATTCCAAGCAATCATCACAGTGATCTTTTCCATTTTTTGATCAAATGTGATCATTAAATGTTTGCTCTTGCTATCCTCTCTTAGCCTAATCTCCCAGTGTCTGCTGGTCGTGGAAATATCTAGTATCCTGTATACCTTATTGCCTTAGTCCCTCATGCAACCTATAGTATTTTGTTTGGACATGTTCTTTAACATACGTTACATTATATAAAGAAAATAAAATAAAGTGAACATCTTACATAATTTCCCAATCAAACAACAAATTTTCCGGGAAATAAAAAATGTGCAAATGAATGCGTGTGTGTGAGAGAGAGACAGACATAGAGAGTGTAATTCTTGTTATCATGTCCAAAGAGCACCAATAAAACCAAAAATGGTGTCTAGTGACCTATTAGTTGCTATCTTGTTGTGGATTGACAACCTATTTGATTACATAATGACAATAAAGATTGAAAAGTTTGTCCCAAAAAAAAAAAAGAGCTCGGACGCATGAATAGAAACTTGAGTCTGATAATTATATTGATGATAACAGAGTTCTGAATGATGCTAGAAGGAACATGAAGAGACAATGCAAACGTCTGAGAATGCATTATCCACTACTTATCTGAACTTTTAATGTCTTAACTTTTTTAGTACGATGCTTGATCGCCATCCTGTTGTTGGATTTCTTGAGGTCAAGAGCATATGTTCTTGCTTCTTCCCCATTAATACCTGGTTAGAACATGAAATAAATTGCCTCTTTATTTCATGGTGACACGCACACTGGAAACAAAAAAAAGAAAAAGAAAAAGAAAAGCTAAAAGCATTGTGGTACCTTTATATCCTGCTAAATTTGTTCCTTTTGTTGGACAAGGTGGGGTATGCAACCTATGGCGTCGTATGTAACATCAATGAGCTTAGATATGGTATTATCCAAAAAAAAAAAAGGCTCTTTTTTAAGAGCATAATTTCTCCTTGAAAGGTGCACAACGTTGCGAAGAAACTTGATTGAGTGGATTATTTTAAATCGCTAACTGCCTTTGATATCCATATGCTAGATACAATGGTAACTAGAGAACTGCTATTTTCCTAGTCAATATTGAAAAACAACTAATGTCACCGGATCTGTTCTAAATTTCATGTTATCTTCCTAGTGGGGGTATCAAAAAGCTGCTGTGTCATAATAGGACAAGACTTGGCAGTCATGTAACATGCTTGGTTTTGCTTTTCCTTCGTTTTGGAGGGAGCAGTTATTAAGGTTGATCAGGTTGTCATGCAAGTGCATAGATGTTAATCTAATTCAGAATGGAAAGAATAAGAAATGATCATTTTCATCTCTCCTTGAAGCAAATCCAAGGTCATCTGCACTTTGTTGACAGTCCACATGGTAGTGGTAGCTTGGTTTGGATGTCTACTTGCAAAGAGAACCAAGGGCTAACTGATGTTAATCTTCCAACATCATCTTCTTGATTGCCAACTTTTTTCCCGCATGTTGTAGAGGTTTTTTCCTCTTCCAGAGAAACTACATCATTTTTTTTATGTTGAAGATTTTTTTGGTTAACGAGAAACGAGGATAAACAGAAGATTGTTTGGATTATTAGATTTTCTGTTCAAGGGTATCCATTAACCAAAAAGGAATTTTGGTCCACATGCTTTGCTCAATAATGGCCTTGTACCCTTTCATGTTTCCCATGTCTCCTTAGCATGTACATGTCATATAACTCAATAGATTATCTTTGAATCACTAAAGAACAGAGCACAGGGCATTTTGGGTACTTGCTAAAACATTAGGAACTCATCTTGAGCACCTTTTGCACAAGCTTGGCTTTTTAAGAACTAGGTGATTTTAAAGTAGACTTACCAAAGAAAGATTAGACAGAGGAAAAGATTACATTATACTTTTGCCTTATTCTATTGGGACTTGATATCTGAATGATTGTGAAATGTGAAAGCTGGACTGTTTGGCTGAGTGCAGAACAGGTCCCATTTTATTTCCTATTGAGCTAATTAAATTGTGGTTGAGATTTGACAAGGTTTTCATTTAAGTTATTATGGTATAGACATATCGAATATCTATTGCACTAGAACAAAAATTGTGGGAAATAACAAAAATATTAATATTATATTAATAGCATGTATATTGCTTTCTTTGCTTCTTTTTCAGTTGTTGGTAACTTGGTCTCCCCTTATTGAGCGTGGGAAAATTATTATTTCACGGTAAATACTGGTTAACCTGGTTTTGCAGGACATTTATCTCGGATTTTCTCATAAGGAATAATGGACTGTAATCCGACTGGTGACACATTTTAATAAAGCTTGCATTTACTTCTTCATTTTCATCTAATGTCTCATTTTCTATCAATGTTATTTCGGGTGCAAAATTGACTTTGAGGGGATGGAGAAAAAAGTATGTTGTATGATATCCTTGACAAACTTACTGGATCAGTTTTGGGAACGAAAGGGGAAAAGAACCATTTGTAACTTCTTAAAACAACAGCTTCCAATCCCCGAATAGAGCAGGTTGCTTAAATTGGCCACTGATTGTTGAGTAGCACAAGCTTTTGGTATCAGAAGCAATACCTTGTTTCTCATAATGCTGAAAATTCAGTCCCTACCATCCCCGCCAAAAAAAACCCCTATCCAGCACACAACAACACAAACAATCAGAAATTTGGAGAACGGGGTCGGGGGTGGGGGCTGGAATGGATCTATTCAGGTGGATAGTGACAACTATGTCCTTACATTGGTCCTCAACTTGTTACCAATTTTGTTTTGGTGGGCTTTGTTTTACTTCTCATCATGTTGCATGGAATTATTGAAAGTGTTCTTTGTACCCCAATATCTTTCCAATATTTGAACCAATGATTTAACTCTTTTTATCTTAATTACTGTCCTATTCTTTGGAGGTGGATCTTCCTTCATATCCGGGGCAAAAAAGATGTCGGTTTGTATGTCGTTTACCTGGTTATTGGAAAGACCATTCTCCCACTCCTCTCTTACCCCTGCCCCTTCTCTCTCTGTCTCCCTCTGCACAAATAAAAAAGGCTAACAGGTACTGCTCTTTTTGGATGCCTTCATATGATTTGATAGAATTTATCCTCGACGCACTCTTCATTGGAAAACTTACCTCATCTCTACTATTTGTCAACCAACATAAACTTGGCAAAACTATTACAACACATAAGAAACCAAAAATCTCAATAAACATCCCTCAAAAATTATTCACAAAAATGATCCTCACAAGAAAAATAGGAACACTTGAACCTTAGCCCACAGTCACACTATTATGATCCTTTGCCTCCCCTAACCCATTCAAGGGAGCACAAAGCCTGACCGATGAAAGTGCCTTATCAAAGTGTTTGGCTTTGGTGCCAAGATACTCACTCCAAGTGACTGGCCTGTACAGTGGAGGGTGCCCTGGGTCGATGAGTTTTTGGAGGGGTGAGATTTTAACATTGGACGGGGGCCCATATAGGTAGGCCACCGAGAGCCTGTGTTGGGTCCGGTTCACGACAGCCCGGTGGAGTACACTGGGGTACAACCCATTGGATAGTATGTGAAAGAGGTCACCGACGTTAACCACTAGAACTCCGGGAATTGGCGGAACGGTGACCCATCCAATCCCTTCACGGAGCACCTGTAAACCACTGGTGTTGTTTTGGTGGAGGATGGTGAGTATGGTGGAGTCGGTATGTGCTGCTAGACCCATGGCCCTGTCTGGTTCCGGACAGGCGGGATATGAGTTCAATTGAAGGGCAGCACTTCCACCGTCAAATGCTTCTTTTGGGCCAGCCCATTTCGCATCTTCCTCGGTTGTGCCCAATGACTCAAGTATTAGCCACATCAGCTTCCCAGCAAGCCTTTTCATCTCCCTCTCGTACTCTTGTATCACATCACTGTAACATGAAATCAGTGGAAAATTAAACAAGAAAAAATGAAAAATATAAAAATATTCTATCGAGTATTAAGCCCCCCAAACAAAAAGGAAAAAGAAGAGATTTTAATTTTAGGAATATTATATCTCATATAATCAATATCTTAGTTGTAGGATTATGTCACCATGACTTGTATAATCTTTGCTTATTGGAGGAAAGGATAGTGTAAAAACACTCCCCACAACCCCCAAAAAAGGTAAAGAAAAATACGGGTGCATATGCATTGGCAAAATAGACAACAGAAATTACTTAATTTGACGTGCATGAGCTAGCATATGTAAGGATGGATACCAGAATTTGGTGTAATCATGGGGCCAAAGTTGACGTGCATGTTCTAGAGGGGAACCAATAACGGTGAAGCCTTCGGACCACATAAGTTTTGGGAAGAATGAAGAAATTCGGGCCACACCATAACCTGAGACCCCATCGGGAGAACGAGCAGCTCTGAGTTTTTTATGCATAGGGAGGGAGAAAAGGCTTTTTCCGGTGGACTCAATTTCATCAAGCAGGCTTTTGGAGATGCCATGGTTTTTTACTTGAAAAACCCCCCATGTTTTGCATGCATGGCCGACTAATTCTTGAGCATTCTTATCATCTAGATCAACAACAGGAACGGTCTCTACGTTGCATAACTCGCCTGAAGGGTAGTCGCCCTTCAACGACGTCGTCCATGCATGGGAGTCAGGTAATTCTTTGAGTAAATTTAAGTCCAATATGCTGGAAGGCATTGTTTAGGAGGATGAGAGGTGGAGGGGGGCCAGCGGTTGAGGGGGGGAGGGGCTTGGGGTCCAATATAAGTACGTATGCGAATTGAGAACGAAATGATCTCACGCATATATATAGGGATGAGGGGGGAAATAGTGACAAGGTGGATGAGAAGAGTGTGTTGGAGAGAATGATGGTTTAGCTAGCATAAAAAAAAAAAATCATTTTTTTTTTTAATGTTTTGATTGGTGTTGGGTTCGTCGAGTTTTGTAAGGGGACAAAAATGATAGCATGTTGGGGGATTTATTTATTTTTTTGGTATTGGACAAGAGAATGGAAGGACCATCTTGTCCTCCATGAAATATAGAAAAGCCAGAGGAGAAAATGGCAATCTCACCATGGCAAAACCAAGAGCTATTCCATGAAAGAAGTGGGTCAATCTATCTCCATGTGGTCGTGTCTTGTCCTCAAGTAGAAAAACATCATCACGCCTTCCCCACTTGGTCTAAATCTCCCTTCACTATAAGACAATACCTCCCTCACCATCTCTTATTGTATATTTGCCAAAACTTTTCTTATTTATCCTTCTTTCTTCACCCTTCCCTCTCCCTTTTCTAGCGTGAAAAAAAAACTTGGAGATTTAGGCATATTGATTACCGCACTTGTCCCAATAGTTGAAATTGTCTTATGTTTATTACCTAGTACCATTTTTTCTCTAGAAAGTTAATGATCTGTTTAAGATTGATTATGATATATAATGGACATAGATATACTATCAATTATAGATTTAAAATTTTGATATTATGAGTTCGTCCATAATCTTCTTGTCATTGAACCAACTTGTGATTGGCTTCATTCTTCATTGACGGTTTTTTGACATCTACCTTACTCTTGGCCTTTCGATAATGATGAAACTTCTTCAGGATCTATGATGGGCTCCATTGGATGTGTAGGGGACTCAAAAGCTTGTTAAGACCTATGTATGTGATATATCATCTAGGTAGATGAAGGAGGTGACGGATGACCTCTTTTGGAGTGAAAGGGGAAGGGCATTGTCGTCCTCCCAAAGACTAAAAAATTGGGTGCTTTCATGCTTTTTCATCCTTGCATATTTGATCATTTCGGTGATTAGTAGTAAAGTTTCTTTTGGTATTATACGGTTAGATTTTCTGCCTTTTGTCCACAGCGGACAAAAGTGGGGCTGGCTGTAAAACATCATCTTTAATCCAACAACAAAATTAAGACTAGTTTGTCTTAACATCGGCAGAGGGGCTCCTTTTTTTTTGCTTTGATTAGGAATTCTTCCACTGTCCTTTAGCAGCACCACTTTCTAAATGACAACAACTTTAAAAGAACACTCAAATTTCTTTTTGTTTCTTCTCTTTTATGTGGTTGTGGTGGTCACACAATAGAATGAAAACAATATTATAGTTTCCCTTTAGGAATGCCGGCCAAGACAATCATTCATGGGGCATGTGCTACGAAGGATACATCTACACATGCATAATCCTTTTCTTAATATTTGCACATATCTGCCCTTCACATGGAGCAAACGTGGTTCTCTTGGTCCTTCAATAAAACCATATCTAATTGCCATAAACCAAAATTTTACTCTTGCTTCTACAACCTGGATTCTTGGATGGTTATAACTGTGAAGGGGGGTTAGCCCGATTAATTTTTGTACTTGAGGAAAGGTTTGACAACAAGAAGATCAAAAAAATTTTGTGGTAACATGATTACTGTGGATTAATCATGATTTGGTAGTCGCCATATTATCAAGATAAATACTCTTGAATTGAAAAACTAACTCTATGGCTGTACAAATTCATATATGCATGCATATGAAAATATGACATAAGTGCACATCAACGTATGTTATGTGGACGCACCATTCACGAATGCATGCATGCGTGCATGGTGCCTCAAGTTAAAACAAGTTTTATTAGTGCATTTCCGGATTCGGATCTTTCAATGTAAATGAAGGAACAATTCTTTCGTAACAACCAGAATAATCAGACTTCAAGGTTGCTAATGATATCAAAATTGTGGATAAAAATTTAAACTGCAATTCCATGCACTTTGATATATATTTTTTTAATCCTCCAAAAAAAATTAGTTGTCTTTTTTATATCATTTTTTAAAGAAAAAGAATTATAACTTCGTGTTATTGCATTTTCCGTGAAAGAGAAAAAAATTATAAATGAAAACTAAGACAACCTTCTAGCGACATGTTAATCACTACGGGAACCAAGTTTCAAAAGCTTTTTTCTCACTTTTTTTTTTTTGACCTGTTTCAAAAGTTAGGGTAAATAACTATTCACCCCCTTATGGTATCGCCTTCAACCACATGACTCCTCAATGGTTTCAATATAATCACATAATCCCCTCTGTGATTTTATGAAATGTGAAAAATAGACGGAATCAATGCACCATCACAGAATATTCTCGAAATATTCTAAATTTTCTTCTACTGATGCAAAATATTTCGTAACGGTGAGTGAATTAAACATATCTAGCGCGGAATAT
This sequence comes from Mitragyna speciosa, assembly GCA_024721245.1. NCBI lineage: Eukaryota > Viridiplantae > Streptophyta > Magnoliopsida > Gentianales > Rubiaceae > Mitragyna > Mitragyna speciosa. The sequence goes on along the minus strand of CM045566.1, from coordinate 2,010,343 downwards.
TCTATCCATTTTTCACATTTCATAAAATCATAGGAAGGTTATATGGTCATATTGAAACCATAGAAGGATCATGCGATTGAAGACGATATCACATGGAGGTTAATAGTAATTTATCCCAAAAGTTATAGACTTCTTACACCATCATTAGAAGTGAAACTTTCCTGTATTATTATTCTTTTCCAAACAAATGGCAAGTAAAAAAAAAATTTTTTTTGTGTCCAAGGGAGGGAAGAGGGAGGGACCTAATGATTGTCTACTTAATGTCCTGGTTAGGACAAAAAATAAAAATAAATGACCAACAAAAAACATAAACAACTTTAATAAATAAACCTTTATGTCAAAGAAGATTTGAAAATCATCATTAGAGACAAACTTTTTCCATGTTTACTTTAATCATTTGAGAAAATCTCAATCTATCTTGGTCATTATTCAATATAACTGTTAAACGTGTCGGTAAATCCCAGAGAGAGGGAGAGAAAGACAAAGGAAATTATTCTAGACTTACCATCAATACCATGAAGTACAAACTAGCACCTTTTTCTATTTTTCTTTTCTTTTCCTTCCATCCAATTGGGGGCTAACTTTTAAAAATTTTGAAAAAGGGTAGGTAGGTGGGTAAGACTTCGATTAGAACTAAGGGCCTACTTTTGTTGTCTCATTCTTGGACTGTTCATTTTATGTCGTCTGCAGGGGATTTTACATGTTAACAAATGGAGATTTTTACTAAAAGATCAATGAGGGACTCTTGAATTTAGGAAGTTGTTAATATTAGAAAAAAGATTGTATCTTACATTTTTGAAAATTCAATTTAGTACTTTTCGGATGGTAACGAAGGTTTCAACTCCAATGGCTTAAAAAACATGGTTGGTTGGCTGATGATAATGACTTTCGAAGGAAAATATAGAGGTTGATTCAATCCTCAACAAATTCTGTTTTCTTTTCTTTTTTCTTTTTGGAATTAACAATGAAGGGTTTATGTAACAGATGTGAAATCAAGTAAAATATCAATAGAATGCATTTCTTATATATGTTCAAAACTAAAATACGTTACTTAACTTGTAAATGTATAATCAATCAAAATTTACTGCCAAAAAAGAAAAAAGTGAGCATATCTTTCCCATAAATTAGAAGAAGGAGAAGAAAACCAAACCAAACCAGGTACATCTTAGCTTGCAACTCACTCTTGGTAAGGCAAGAGGCTAAAATTAACATGCATACGAGTCATTATCAGATTTACATAGTCCTAGGTTATTAAGAACTAGCATTCCATATTGGTCACTCACATCACCTGGTCTGGAACCCATTTTCTTGCTTGCCAACTTTGTTATCTGAGTTGCCAATGTTTTGTTTGGTCTTTCCATTTGTATGCGACATACAATTGTTAATCTAGTCCAACTTTGGATACGATGGTTCATGGTCGTCATTAACCATCCATCCTATTTGGCCTCGTGCAAACAAGTCTTCAGGTGATAGAGAAATAAATATATTTATATTATGGGGTGGAGTCAAATTAATATTCTGATTTCTCTTGTAATCGGCAAATAATTTAAAACCGTTTGTATTTTATTTATATTTAAATGAGGGTGGAGAAAACGAAAAACTCGGGATGCTTCTATGGCGATTTCTAATGATATAGAATACATATTTCATCAGTAATGAAAGAAAACATAAAAACAATAAAGAACACAACTTCAACTTGTGCACCCAAAAACGTTAGATTGATCATTTATATTATCATCGGTGTAAAGACAAATTGATCACAAAAATTAATAAAAGGAATACTGCCACAGTACCTAGATGTCGTCTATTATCAATTGAAATATTCGTGCTGCAGCTGCTACAAATTGTGAAAATCTTAGGGGGCGCTTGGTTCGCAGATCGGAATCGGAATCGGAATTGGAATCATTCACTTTGGAATTGGAATGAAGTTTTTCATTCCAATATCCTTGCCTGGTTGGATGTCGGAATCGGAATCGGAATCATTCACTTTTGAAGATTTTATGATCCTAAATCATCTAATTTTATTGATTAACAAATAAATGATGATGTTTATTAATAGTTTATCACAACAAAACAAATAAGAAATCAAAAAGAAGTCAAAGTTGTAAAATTTTTAGAAATGATTCCGATTCCCCCCAATTTAGTCGGGAATGGAGGATTCTCAAATTTTCAGAAATGATTCCGATTCCCCGATTCTCATTCCCTCCAACCAGGCAGGCTATAAGGGATTCATTCCGATTCCTGATTCCGATTCCCATGTACCAAGCAGCCCCTTAATTTTCTGCAAGGAAATTGACCCCCTGAATAACTGGAAAGGTCATGGTGGCACGCAGATTGTTGACCTTTGAGAGTTCAAAGATTGAAATACATGAACTCTAACACTATAAGCTGTTCAAATACAGAAACTGGTTCAAAAAATTCTATATTTATTTATGTGCATGTGGTTGGAAGAGTTTTTATTCATGTGAGGCTGGAGATAAGGTCTGTGCCATTCCCAAAGTAATGGTAATAATAATATTCGAAATAATCATCAGCCCATCACTTATTAAATAGAAATGCTTCCTTTGCAAAATGTAAAACCAATAGAAAAGCCTAGAGCCTAGGAAGAAGAGGAGCAAAGAAAATAATATAAAGGAGTCCAAACAAACTTAGCCACTGGACTGGGGTCTGGGCGGCAATTATTGGTTTTATTGAGGAATTTTCATCTGTACTTTTCAGTAATAGAACTGGTTAATTAATTTGCTATTGTTTTCTTTAATAAGAATTCTCTTCTAGAAGAGAAGAATGTACCAAACATCGCTTTAGACTTCCTTGGAAACTTGGTTGTTGTTTCCTTCGTGCATGGTACTAATTATGCGAAGAAAAAACGCCCAAAATACACGGCCGGAGCCGAACTTCACAGTCAGCTACTTCTACTAGGACTTCCACTAATCTCTGCTTCAGATAAGACCCCCCCGACACAGCGCTTACCCCCACGCCTACTAGCCTGTGCCCTTTAGTCTGCAGCTACACTCGAGTGTTTTATTTACTTATTTTTTGTGTCATTTGTTTTGTGTTTTATCTTCTTTCTTTTGTAATTTCAGAGAAAAAAAACTAGCAAGCTCCTAACAAGTTTGTCAAACCATGCAAAAAATGGAGAACGTTGTAGTACTAACAAAGAGTAATCTAATAAGTTTTTCTTGTAACGTACTATAATTTTTACAAAGAATTATCATTTTTTGAGCTGAATTTGGTGACCGTTGTATCATTGTAATAAAGTCATTACAAGACTCTAATTGTATCAAGCAAACTCTTAAGGTTGGGAGACTGTAATCAACAGTGATTCTCATGAACGACCCTTTTTGTAATGCAGTACCAAAACAGGAAGAAGAAACAAAAGCCATGAGAGCTGAGAGGATGAGATTAAAAAAACAAACCACCATGTTACTTGCTGTCCAAAGAATTATCACAGCTAAATCAACAATCTATGATCTATATTGTTACATTTTTTACTGAAAATCTATGTGTAGTGGAGGTTAATTTTTGTTTTAGCAAAACAAAAACAAAAAAAAGAATAAGCCTTTCAAAATAATTTTGACATAACAAAATCTCAACCAATTACATAATGTTCATAATGGTGTGAATATATTTAATTGTATACTGTGAGAACAGTAACGAGGAGATCAACGTGGTTGTGTGTAATTAAGCAAAATTTAATTGAAGAACATTGTTACAAAGTATTTGATCGTAAAATGAAGCATGTAAAAGCATCAAGCATCAGTGAGCATATGAAGTCTCACATGTACACTTTCCCATATAAAGACAAAATGCCATCAAATCTTTAAAGACGAAGTACGAAATTTGTTGCTATCAAGTCAATTGTTGCGATTCAAAAGATCAGAACAAAAGAATTGTAAAATGAGACGATAGAAAAAACAAGTAGATATAAACAAAAGATTGAAAGCAATGCCAAAAAAGCTATCCATATGCTTCCCTGTGAGTCTGATCTTCTTTAGGCAACTTCATTGACCTCAGGCCTAGAATTCGCATGCGTTATATAGGTTACATGTTTCGCATGGCCATTCGCTTTCACAGAGTTACTGCATTACTAATGGAATAAAAGTATTAAATGTACCACGTGTATTGTGACGTGATATATTAGAATTAATAATTTATCGTCATGTACTAATGATGAGTCACACCGTATATTATTTGACGATAAGTGATTAATTCTAATGTAACACATGATATGTCATGTGGCGCATGTGGTGGACACAATACTTATTTATTACTCATAAAAGTCGAGTTTCATTCTGCTTACACATACTTTTACAATTCTTGAAAAATCTTACAGCCTACAATATATTTTTTAAGAATTGCGTTTATAATTTTTTAATTTTTAAAAAGAAAAAATGTATCATTTTTAAATTTCTAGTGGATAGCTACCCCCACCTGCCTTTCTGTCATAATGCTCAAGGAACTTATAATAGGAACATGATTGCATAATAACATTTGTGCAACTATGAAAATCTTGTTATACCTACATATTATATATTTGTATTTATATGAGTTCGCGGTCAAGTAGAAAATGTTCTCATGAGTGAGTTTATTCCTTTAGCATTTGGACTGACAGCTGTGTTAGATTAAGCAGACATCATTAGCGGTTGGATAAGCATCTATCCAGCTTTTACATTTGTTTCTTTGTGAACTTTATTAATGAAAGATATGAATTTTACACATAAAAGCAGATATTGGCAGCTTCTTACAATTGCTAAATTGCACATGTTCCTGGGGATGGACCAACCAGGTCGCAATCAATTTGCACATCTGATCTATTTTGTTTTGTTTTTCACATCAGTGCAGGATTACCACCTTAATTTGTTTTTTTTCAAGATAATATTTTTAAAGAGCATCCATTGGAATGAGAGTTGCACCTTAATCAACATAGACACCTAATATTCTCCAATGCATTTTTGTTAGTATCTTCACTATTTAACCACCAATAATAGGTTTCATTCCTCATCTATCAAATTAATCTTCTTGGTATCCAGCATTATATTTGCCACAAAGAGTATAGAAAAATTATTCCACATAACAAAGTGTTCAAATAACAAGAAACCAATCCTTGGATATTTAAAAAAATTAAATAAATAAAAAGAATTGCAGGCCCTCAGCCATTTGCTGGCAATCATGAAACGACAAAGTGCAGCCATCCTCAAGCCAAATTGTGCAAGGATACAAGCTTTCAGTTTCTCATAATTGATAATATTACAAATGGAGTCGATTTATTCAACCTGTAGAATCAAATGGATAAGCCTGTCCATCTACCTTGGTTTCATGATTTATAGTGCCGCCTGCCGGGCTACCAAGGCAACCAATGATGTGCTGAGGCTCTAGGCATTAAAAATTTTAGAAATATCAGCAAGGATTATGGGCATTTTCTGACAGATAAATCATTGCACGTTTTGATATTTGTAATTCTAGTATTATTGATTAGGACAATACTTTAATGCTGCTGACTGCGGCTCAATCATTTCTTTCAGATTTTTTGAGCTATACAAGTGATGTATACAAATTCAGCAGATGAACGAACGGTTATTAAAAGAGCTGAGAATCACATATTGTTAATGGTTTGGTTTCATTTTCTCATCTTAGAATTGTGGTCGGATTCTCTTGTCCTATAACTTTCTTTCTTTGTCATTCCCCTTCAAAAAATTAAAAGATAAAAAGTAATCAAGGTTGCTTGTGAGCCACACGGTGGCTAGCTGATTCTGGTCCTCATCCCAATTCCCAACTTGGACCATAATATGCTCACCAGAAACCATGAGAAGCTGTTCGAGTCGCCCCACAGTACATTGGCCTTCCAGCTCCAGTATAGCTCTTTAACATTCACTCTGTTAAGATATGTAAATATCCGATTTGTAATTACCCTGATCAACTCACGAATGGGTAAACAACCTAATTCACTTCAAGATTCTACGGGTCAACTAAAGTAATTACCCCATCTTGTGGTCAATCGCTTCAAGATTCTATGATTCAATTGGAGTAATTACCCCCTATTGGGGTAAATCAGGTAGTTAGAAATCCAATAGTTACACATCCTAGCATTGATTTTTGGAAATTTTTATTCTTTTATTTTTCCCTTTTCAAGAAAAGGTCTTGGTGTTGGTATGTTAATTTAGTGAATTTTGCCAATGAGATTTTGATTTACCGGCAAATGAGACTGCAGTAGACGCAGAGTGAGGTTTTGAATAAGCAACTGATTCAAGTCTTACAAGTAATTGACTAAAAAAAAAGGGTATTACGAGTATGCAAGGTATAATTTAACCGTATGCCCGTTTATAATTTCTGTTGTTTCCGTAAAGCAATTGCTATCCTTTATCTCAATGAAATTGCAAGAACAGTAACGAGTTTAAAACAATTTCTCTCTCCAGCAATATGCGTCTAAAATCATATACAAATTTGTCTCTCCGGCAATATGCGTCTAAAATCATATACAAATTTGTCTCTCCGGTAATGTGTCTAGAATCATATACATTTCTTCCTTTTGTTACAAATCCAGCATAAGTCATCAGCAGCAATGACCCAAACTCTATATCCCTGTAACTTCCAAACGAACGAGTCCAAGAAATCAGGCACAAGACGTAGAGACGCATCCTGTGAATACACAAGAACTTTGAATTTACTGTCTATAGATCCAATTAACAAAATTCAGGTTCACCTTGCTTACAGATACACCAGTTATAGTAAAAAATAAGGCCCAAAAAAAGAAAACACAGCAACACCGAAACGACATTCAACAAAGCGAGATCAGCTAAAGAATGGACAAATTAGGAGAAATGATAGTCCGAGCGACCAAGAAAAGCACGCAACAATACACAGATTATCTGATATCTGATATCATCTGATGCAATCAGCCAACCCACACGTTACAAAGAGCTAAAAAATGGCAGATAAATACACCCGGGCAAACATATCTTGAATTCTAAGCTGATCCAAACTCTGAAAACCATTTCTCATGGCGTTCTATGTCTGCAGCAGAAACACTTGGTTGAACTTTTGTCAAAGCTTCCAAAAAGTCGCACATGGCAACTGGATCCTTTGAAATCTCATCCTTTGACATGTTCTTAATCTCATCACGTGTCTTTCCTGCTATCTTACGCCTCATGCCATTTAAAGAAGCATCCCTACAAACATTTGTTAAATCATCTCCACTGTATCCCTCCGTTCTACGAGCAACTTCGTCAATATCCACATCCGCAGCTACCTGACACATGGGCGCACAGAGAAACTATTAATACGATTACCCATCCAATCTGGAAGCAAAACACCTATTTATCCTAAGATTTTCATCACCTTCATCAAGACAAATATCACAAATTTGAAGTCAATACAGGAAAGAAGTAACCTAACTAATTATCGTGCAAGTTTGGAGCATTATCTTCTTTACATTCTCTATTGCTCACGCCATACATATCTTTAACATATTATTTATGATGTACAAAATATAACCTTAATTGTCATTACCAAAAGACAGGAATAAGTTACCTACAATAAAACCTTCTGGGAAAGTAGTATCCCTTTCTAAGATATTTACCGTACCATAAAGCCGATACCTATTTTATTCAGATCACGATCTCTTCAATTTACGTTATACCTCAGGAAAACATTCAATTGATTTTGAAGATAATAATGTTTGAAACTTTATAACTGAATTAACAAGCATTTGAGGTCCAATCCTACCACCCAAAATTAATAGACAACCAAAATATTAAATTATTGTTCACGCGTATTTGTAATTATTGTGATCACCTCAATAGATTTCAAATTAATCCTTATAAGCTCCTTACGGCTCTCAAAATTTGGAAGAGGAATATATATTCTCTTTTCCAGACGCCTCCTGCATCAGATTAACACACGTCAGATTGACCTAGAATCCAGAGCCTATAAATCAAATCAAATGAATGGACAGATAATCCAAGGACACAACCTCAGTGCCTCATCTATATCCCAGGGGAAATTCGTAGCTGCTAAAACCATAACAATTTTACGAGTACCATCTTCATTAGTGGATGAATTGCTGACACCGTCTACCTGAACTAGAAGTTCAGACTTAACTCTCCTAGATGATTCGTGCTCTCCAGAGGCCCTGAACAGGGGAAAAAGAAAAAAGTATCCATGCTTATGGTTCAACATCCATAAATAATACAAAATTTAGCATAAAGCTCATGTTAGTCACAGGAAATATCAGTTGTGTTCGGTTCCATGTAATACAGAACAGATATGTATATAACCGAAGTACAAAATGGGGAGTGATTCACCCACGTATACAAAGATAAAAGGACAAAAGAGGTGAGAAAGGAACATTGATTGGCATTACTATGGCTTCTTAAAAGAGCTTCTATTCATATGCAGCCAGGCTATTAGAAAGGCTAAATAAACCTACACTAAATGACATTAATGTAATATATACATGTCATCAAAAACTTAGGGTGTACTGGATGCAGAGTTAAATAGTACGTTAAGACTCTGAGAAATTACTAGTAAGCAAATATGCACAATCTATGTTTAGAAGACAGGACCCTTACCCACGAGCATTGCAAAGTGAATCTATCTCATCAATGAAAATTGTACTAGGAGCATAAGCACGTGCAAGATCAAACAAGCAACGAACCATCCGCTCACTCTCCCCACGCCATTTTGAAGCCAAGGTAGCCGAAGAAACATTGAAAAATGTTGTCCCGCACTCAGTAGCAACTGCTTTAGCCAGAAGTGTCTTTCCAGTTCCAGGAGGGCCAAACATGAGGACACCCTTCCACGGTCTCCTTATTCCCTAAAAGCAAAACCATATCAAGATTCAACTTTTATGCATTTATGATTAAAAATGATGCACCTCAATACAACTTCAGTATGCATAAAGATTAAGAAGATCCAAAAATTTTTACGCAGTTGTACAGGTTCAATTATGAAAGAATCCACACATAATTTAAACTTCTTCATTAGGAAAATGAAGACACAACCTATTAGCAATGCACCATCAGATTTAAGATTTAACAAGTTACACCGAAAAGGCAGTGAATCACACCTTAAAAACATTATCTTTTTCACACATGAAGATATGTGCAACTAGTTCAGTTTTACTATAATTGCCATACAAGCTAATCCTCATGAATATCAAAATGTTTTGAATCTACTATACCTGGAAATATTCTGGCATCCATAATGGAAGGACAACAGCTTCCTCTAGAAGCCTTTTTGCTTCACTTAGCCCGGCAACATCATCCCATCTCACTCCAGGACTAGTTTCCAAAACATCCCTTTCAAGCATAGCAGCCAAGTCTGCATCAGGTCCCTCGTACTGTATTTTCTTTGGCTTTCCCTCTTCAGTATCACCATTCTTATAATGGATATAAAATTATCAGCAACTCATAAAAACCTTTAGATTAAAATTTAAACAAAGAACTAGCACAGAATCAAATTAGGTTAGAAACCAGATGTGGGAACTAATTCAATTTCCAGTGTAAGGTATGCAAATGAGTAATCTAAATTAAAGGAAATATGAATTGTTTCCAATATACTCTTGTCCACAAGTTTCAATGGGCCAATAGAATGAATGAACAGAGTCTGAAATAGGTAGGTTGGCCCAGAAGTGCAGCCCACAGAGAGAGAGAGAGAGAGAGAGGAGAGAGAGAGAGAGAGAGAACAAAGAAACAATGTAATAAGATAAGTAACAACTCTAGGTGATTTTTTTTACTTGATTTTTATCATTCAATAGAGTTCAAGGAAAAGAAATACTTCAAAGCTCCATTTTTACATGAGGTATCACATACATTAAAGCTTGTGCCTGTTATTTTTAAGTGTGCATCTATATCTTTTCTTCTTCGTGCTTGAATGATGTGATCCAACAACTCCTTATAAATTCAAACCTATCAGCACCAGTTTAAGCACTTTCTTTCTTTAAATACAACTGCGAATTATATGGTATCAAAATGCTTCCTTTCTTAGTTATCAGCAAAGACGTAAAATTAAAGTTGTTGAACAGCTATGCATATCTAATCTTAATTGACTCCTTAGCTAATAAAGTTTCTCAAGTTACAAAATCAAAACAGAACCTTAAAAATAAATAAATAAATCCTATGTGGCAGTTAGAATTAAAAAAAAAATCAGTTAATAAGTTTATCCACTACATCCTACCACAGAGTCAGCCTTTCCAGCCTTCCCAGTGCCTGTGCCTTTTTTTCCCTGCAGTTGATGCTCTAACTCCAGTGTTAGACTTACTAGAGGCACCAGCCTTAGCTCCACGGCCAGTTGTTCCTGCTCTTGTAGAACCACGAGCCCAAGTTCCATCTTGTGGAGACTTCCTTGTACCTACTTGACCAGCTCTCGTGGGTCTTCTACTCGTGTCCCGACTAGGTGGCCTCCATACATCAGGATCATCCATTGGAGCACCAGACGAAGTTGGATACTCATCCAAGGGCTGAAAGACAAAGGATGACTTAGTTGAAATTGGTGGTGAATTAGGCCGCCTACCCACAGAAGCCTCCTTGAAAGACCTCTTTTCTGCATCCAACTGCTTCACAACTTCTGTTTCTTCAGATATAGCTTTCTTCACATTCATCCATTTTGCACGAGTCAATGGGTCATCAACTGTGTTTAAGTGCCTAAACATGACATAAGATGAAAGAAAAGCAAAATATTTATAAAAAATCGCTTTCAAATCTAAAATAACTACCTAAGAGGTTAAAACCACGATTTTTATTGTCTTTTCTTCCATTTCTCCTTTTCCTTCTCCCATTAAGCTTGAGCAAAATGATATACTAAAACGCAACTCTTCATTCACTTTTTTTTTTTTTTTTTTTTTGAAGCAAAACTCGAAAAAAAAATAGAAAAAGTTTTTCTTTTTACATTTTCCCTCATTCATTTCCTAACATTTTCATTTTCCTCATGCTAAGATTTCCACAAACTCAATAGATCATCACATAGCTTCGGTTATTATGAAAAGCCACAAAAACTCCCTTCGTTTCACACCTCAAACTTAAAATCCACCAGAGAAAACATTTCCTAGCTAACAAATCCAGATTTTTTCAGTTTCTCATAATTCAAAAATCCCTAAAAATTACTCAATAACCACTCAAAAACCAAAGATCCTACACTCACAAACACCCGTTTCACTTCAAAAGTAAACAAAATCTTCAAATTTCCAATCTTCAATCTATTTCCGCAACTATGCACTTACACCGCAAAAAAAAATAAAAATTAATATCAAAAAAAAAAAAAAAACAGGCATTTTGATACTACAAAAATTAAAAAATAGTAAAGTACTTGTTGATCTGAGCAATAGCGCCATCGAAGAAGATAATTGAAGTATCGTAAAGGCCTTCCTGAGCATACTCTCTGGCCAATTTGAGGTGATCCTGAAGCCCCGCCAGCGATGCGCCCACCATTTTTGTCAGCTAATTTTCGTCTTTTGCTTGCTCTTTTCAGCAGAAAATTACTATTAAACCTCACTTTTTAGGGTTTTTTTAAATAAGGGTTTTTTGCAGAGAAATTTGCTCAAAAGAGGAAAATTACTTCACAAATTAAAGGCATAGAAATATAAATTCAAGCAGACATGTGAAGAAGTAACAGATAGTACATTGTTTCTCTCTCTAACAGTTGGGAGTGAGTAGTACTTTCTCTCTCTAGTTTTTGGTGGGTTTGGTTGGAACACGGTGGTGGAGACGACGGCGACCTTTTAACGGTCTAATGACGGGCGAGGGAGGAGAGTAATGAATTTACCAGATTATCCCTAGAGTTTCTGGCGTCCTAACGTTTGAAAATTAAATTACGAAAAGTTTATTTATTGTGCGGTCTGAAGTGTTTAAATTGAAAATGCTCAGAAGGGCACCAAAAGAATAGGCATCAAGAAAAATATCTATACTTTTTTTTTTTAATAAATGATGAAAAGGTTTTATTATGGGCAAAAGACCCAAAAATACATGAAATTTTCCCTTTGGTTTTGAAAAAAGTGGAAAGTATTTGTAAATATATGAAGTCAATTCTTGATCTAACTATGCTAGATGACGAAGATAACAAATCTTAAAGCAGCAAATTTTTTCTTTTCTCCTTTTTTTTTTTTTTTTTTTGTTTTGTTTTGCCCTCCCGATCTATTCTAGCTGTTACTTTTCTTTCAACCCACTTCACTTCCTGAAATCTCTCTCTCTCTCTAATTTTTTGGGTCAGTTTTTCTATTTCAATTTCAATTTCAATTTCGATCACCTTTCTCAATAATTCTAACTGAGATCAAGTGATATTGAAACAGTGTCAGCTGTTGTAATAGTAGTGATTTTGTATACGAGGACACAAGAATCCTGCCAAAATCTTCCCAAAAAAAAAAATGTTTTAACAGGAACATGTATATGCCTCTATGGTAATAAATTGTGACGTGTATTATCAATGTTGTGTGTATAGAGAAATTCAGGCACAGAAGTATTTTCACTGTACAGAACCAAAGAGTGGGAGCTTTTGGTATTGTAAATGAGTTCCAATGTGAAAATCACTTCACTTATTTAGGGAATGCACCAGTTCTTGAATCAATCAGCCACCATAGGTTAAAAAAGAAATCAGATATTTGATTTGACACTCGAGTGAGATCACTCTACCATTCCATGTTTCACCAGTTCTTCTAACCCTTTTCTCAGCCTATCTGAAGCAATTCGACAGTCATCCTCAATCAATCCACCGTATGAGATCCTTACGTAACCTGGGCAGCCACTGGAACTCCCCGGAATTATAACTATTCCATGTCTTTTCGCTAACCAGCGAACAACTTCAAAATCGTCGGGATTTTTGTCTGGAAGCTTTGCCCACAAGTATATTGCACCTTCTCCTCCTCTAACAGCATCCTGTCCTAAAGGAGATAATGCTTCTAGAACAAGTGCTCTGTTCTTGACAAGGTCTTTCACTTGATCAGTGACCCATTTTGGTCCCATTTCCAGTGAGAAAAGAGCCAACCGCTGTGAGATTATAGAAGCACAGATGGGTATGTTGTCCTGGACTTTAAGTAGTTGAGCTGCAAATCCCTCTACCTCTGAAGGGTAAGCAATCTGAATGGAGCCATTAATAAAATCTTACCATCAAAACTCATAATGAAGGAAATCTTGCAACAGAGACAAATATGTATTTCAGTAGTTTGGAGGTAAGCTAAACACGAGGTTGTTGCCATCATAATCCCCGTGCCATAACTAGATTAACCAGTATCGTTGCTATGGTACAGCATGAGTTGATATATTATTGCTACAACCATGAAAAGAAAACTCTACGTAAACAATGGCAGTTTACAACTATGACTAATATACTGAGTTCCATTTCATATTGATTAACTCAACTCAATAGATAATGGAATTTTTGAATTTTCTATTTTTTTTATAGAGAATGTGTCGATTTTTTGAGTAGATTCAGATCTTTTATTACTTATTTGTTTGCTGTACAAAAAAACTTTTTGAATTCCCGGTAGAAAGAGATTTCTATTAGAAACTTCACATATGTAATATCATAATAATGGTAGAAATTGAATCATTTTTTGTTTTGAAATTGAAATGGTAATATCACATATGTAACACCACGATTTTGAAGTGAACTAGCATCTCCTGTGATTTCCCAAAGTTTCCTCAAGCTAGTTTCTTACCACATGATGGCAATGCCTCACTCTACAACGATTAATTAACTGCAGTTGAATACACAGAGACTCCAGTTTTAGGTATAAAAGCTTTAAAATAACTTTTGAACAACTAAAGGAAAGACCACGATTCAATTAGAAAGAACAGCTAGAAGTTCTTTATTAAAGTTCTGAGATCTATCAAAAAGTAGGTCCAACATAATAGGAAAACCAGCATCGATACAGTTTTCGACTATGTCCTACCATTTCTTTTGAATACCATAAACTCATGAATCATCAGGAAAAAAAGGGCAGGACATTATGTAGAGAACATGAAGAAGAAGAATCAAATAAAAGAAGTTGGACCATCTGCCCAGAACAATAGTGCAAAGACTAAGATGAAGAATATGCAAAACAGTTAGGAGGAGACATTCCATCTGTTTCGGTCAAGCTTAATTTCCTTCCTAATAAATAACTTCAGTTCACTTACTTTCCAAAGCATTGAAATTCTTAATACACGATAATATAAACATCACTTACATAGCCAACTCGCCATCCCATCATCCCATAAGCCTTGGAGAAGGAAAAGATATTGACTATATGATTATCCTCTAAACAAACATGTTTTAAACCATCATACATAAAGTACCTGCATGTTGACATTTTAATCTTGTGTTAGTGATGCATGCTTATAAGTAGGAGTACAATAATATCCATTGATCAACACAGATTGGTTAGCACTTTGTCATGGGTCCTTGTTCTTCCATCTCTTGCAAACACATTTTCCACAACATTTCTAAACATAAGCCATATCATAGATTTATCCGCACAAGCTTGCTTAACTCCGAAACTGCTAAATGGCAAGTCTTTTAACCTTTTTTCCTCCCATTCTATGAGAGTTATCAAGCTTGATTGAATTTAGTTTTGTTGGTGGCCTGTATATTTTTCTTATTTCCAGCCTGGCAATGATTTATATGAGACTGCATCTTTCAGATTACTCAAAAAAGGGTGCCATTCATGTAAAGATAAAGGTTGACCAAATTTGACTTGGAAGGACCTCTGCTCAACATGTAAAATGGCCTTACTGACTTTAGGGATAGCAGAACCCACATAAAAATTTCAGGTTTCAGAGTAGCAAGAGCCTCATGCACAGTTTGTTATACACATTTAACATGTTTGGTCCATTCATTGTGATGGTTGAAAAATCAAAACTTTACCCTTTTTAAAGGCTCTCATGATCCGAAGCCTAGCTTAAAGAGGATTATGATCTCAGTTTAGTGTTACTTTACATAACCTAGAGATTTATCAGATTCTCAAACATTTTTAATGGTATGAATCGTACTTCAACGAAGAAGATCAAACTGCAATAGCCACATCATACATGTTTTAGACCCCATAAAATAATCTCAAAATATTTTGCGAGACCAAATATCAGGAGCAAATGTAACCTAACCAAAGACGGGGAAAAAAAACAGAGTTTATATCGTATGTTTGAAACAAGAGACTGTATGGGCAGAGTAGACAGGAGCTATTTCAATAAAACAATTCTACATCAGAGACATATACAAATCAACACTAGTAATTGAAATGCTCAATAAAGTAAAATAAAACTACACTTACTCGTATGTGTTATCCACAACAAGCCAGCATCCAGCATCTCTACAGATATCTGATATCCTCTACTCAATATGTCATATATGAACACAGTCAGTTTTCTAAAGGATAAAGGATATGTAAAGAGCAAGAACATAATGTTACCATCATTTGCATAACAGCAGGCAACTAGATAATGCAGAATCAGATAGATAGAGAGAGAGAGAGAGAGAGAGAGAGAGAGAGAGAGAGAGAGAGGGAGAGAGAGAGAGACCTTAAGAAGAGGCTCTGGGATGTAGGTTCCAGATGGGTTGCCAGGATTTACAACAGTAACAAGCT
Source organism: Mitragyna speciosa (assembly GCA_024721245.1). NCBI lineage: Eukaryota > Viridiplantae > Streptophyta > Magnoliopsida > Gentianales > Rubiaceae > Mitragyna > Mitragyna speciosa. The sequence goes on along the minus strand of CM045566.1, from coordinate 1,994,796 downwards.
TAGGGGTAGGTTTAGTCTCCAATAAAGTCTTTGCTAACCAGTCTGACAATCAATCAATTCAAATTTAAGTGAGACACATTTCATCAGTCAATGCTAAGCACGGTTTCAGTAGAGACAAGATTCTTAACAATTCTGTTTTATAACTGGAGACATGCATAGAGTCCACTTAAGAGCTTCTGAATATCTTTACAACTCTGCACTTGATTTTATAAAAAACGTACGAACTCAGATTATCTAAACTATAATTCTTAATGTTAAACCTATTAAAGCAAACAGTTCTAATGGCATGTGCTACAATAAGCATGGGATGATTACAATTCTAATCAGCTATCAGTATTGGAACCAGTTGATGGCATTCACAAGCAGAAGTTAATCAAAAATTAGTTACTCTACATGAATAACATCAAGCTGGAAAATAAATGTAACCAAACTAATCCGAGACAAACATAAATGTTTTACAGAGTATTCAACCTGCATCTGGATGAAGTGTCTTTGGATCTCCCGGACCAACAATAATGTCAGTAACGCCTGTCATTTGGAATGACATGTATGCATTGAAGTAGTACGGTGCAAACATAATTACAGAATCCCCAGCATCACATAATGTGAGAACAACATTCACAAATGCCTGCAATCAATGGAGGCAGAAGTTTCAATAAAAATCATATCATATAATGGACAAAAAACACTGATATATATTCAGAATCACAACAAAAAAATCGAATAGTACACACGGAAGCTTAAAACTCCAAGGGTAATAACGTAAGCCAAAATTTGCCTAGAAAAAAAAAAACAATTAGACACCCAAATAATCAAATTTTTATAAATGAAAGCTCCTTCTCTTTTTGGCTATGTACTTTCTAGGAAAACTCTCAGTCTTTTCATCTTCGCTACTTTGACCATTATAGCATCTAAGGCTAGCCTTTTATGAATTAAATTAATTGTAATTGGGATAAGAAGTTCGATATATCTTCTTCATATCAGTGACTGGATCCCAAAGAATTATTTACCATTGCATGAAAAGTTACAGTAAAGAGGGACTATGGAAAGTGATGAGTTCAATCGATTTAATGACTTCACAAAGGAAAAGAAAGAAACAGAAAATAGCAGACAGAATCAACCCAAGAACAAAAATAACAAAAAGGACGTGTGACAATAATAACAAGAAACTGGAGAAGCTAAAAGGCTAAAACTTGTGTTATCCAATGTGATAACCAATGCTCAACCTAGAACTCTGGCAGTAGTCCGTTGGATTTTTTTGCTGACTAAAATCAGAGTAGAGTGCAGCTGGTTACCTGATTTGCACCAGCAGTGACCATCACCGAGGATTTGTGCAACTTGTTTTCTTGGCGCATCTGAAATGACAAAAATTAGAAGAGTTTACTTGAAGGATTGGCTTCCTGAGCACTAAAAAGGCTTTGAATAGATTAGATGTTAATTACATATTTGACAGTTCATCGAAAGAGCCACACAGGATAATGATGTTTTATTAAAAGATAAACTAGGTACCACCTAAAGTTACTCCACTACACAATAATAGCAAAAACCAGTGTTTCAAGATTGCCATTTCTAGCAATACAATGGCACTTCATTTTTGGAAAAAACAAAAACATAGCTAACTAAATCAAGAACTATACCTTTTCTATTAACGCCTCCCTCAGTTCAGGAATACCTTCATCAGCTCCATAACGACTAATTGAAGGCTCCCATACAAGTTGTTGTACCTTTTCTAATGCCTGCTTGGGTGGCAGCCAGTACACTACTCCCTGCATAACAGATTATCAACATTGTGACAGAAAAAAAATACAAAGCTATGAACTTCTCCAAAAATATACGCTACAAGACATTCAATAAAAGGAAGAATTCACCAATTTCACATTAATATTATAAGAATCTATCAGCAAATTAACTCAGTAAATCTTTTAATTTCGTTGTTATACATGTATATGTATGTAAAGACATAAAGGTACACACAAATGCAAAGATGGACATGCAGATAGTCATGTTATCTCCCCCTTTCTCTCTTTCACTGAAAGTGAATAGAAATAAGGGCGTCTTAAGTCCATGAATAAGTCCAACTATATAATGAGACCAGTGAGGCCGACAACAAAAACTACTCAAAATATTAACAAGCGGAAATGGGAAAAAATAATAAGAACATCCAGTTTGGTTATAATCTCATTGATTCAGATGAGTCAAATTCGATCATATTTATTCGTCCAAGCATTCGAGAATCCAGATTCCAAAGCCATATATCACAAGCTTCAAAAAGAGGGGACAATCAGAAAACACACATTTTTCGATCTCTTGAAGTGCGTAATCAGAACAAACGCCACAAATACACTAAAAAGAACAAATTTCAGAACATAGGGTAAAGTGAACAAACCTGAGCTAAAGAAATGCAATCTTTTACACCTCGGATCAGTTCTTGAATCTGCAAAATAGTGTGAGCAAAAACCTTTCAGCCCAGAAAACACAACACACATTTCACATCTTCCAAAAACCAACAGATATCCACAGATGACATATAGGTGGACAAAGTGAAATGGGAGCACAAAAGACTGAGCAAGAAAATAAAGAAAACTCCAATTGAGGGGACTGATTTAATGTGGAATACCTGGACCATAACAGGAGTATCAGTTAGCAAAGCTCTTCTTGCGAGCATTCGATAAGAACCCATTTTTCAACTCTTCTATTGCTCTCCTCAACTCAAATTCCCCACCAATCACACTACTGCAAATATACAGGCCTGAAATAGAGAATTTTGTCTTCACCTAATTCTCAAAGCGCAAAAATTGTATCTTTCTTTAAATCTGAATACTTTTTAGTAAAGCAGAAAAGGGCTTTGTCTTTTACATAGTCTTCAAATTTTAGAATTCAGATTACAGAAATTTGGAAAAGATTGCCAATCATTAAAAAAATAAAAAAGCTGCGACCCTTTTGGTTTTGCTTGATAGTCTTCTTCTTTATCCAATTTCTTATAGGAGACGGCTTTTTTACCAGCCACAGCAAGAAGAGAAGGCCTAAAAGATTCCATGTTTGTTTTGTATTCTTTATCTTTCTCTGTTCATTCTTGACTTCTTGTTGACCAAAAGTTAAGAGAGAGAAAACACATTGCAGTAAAAATTTCTTTGATTGGTAGTAAAATTATGGTTTATCTTTCTTATTACTTTGATTTGATTTTGTGAAGTCTTTGTGGCGAATGTATTTGTTTTTAGCTGATTATTGGTTTAATTTTAGGTGTGTAACATTGATACTTCTTAGAAAGTTCGTTTTCTTTTATAATTTGGAGAATCTGAGAACGTGAACAATCAAGAACAAGATTAGTATAAAAAAACAAAAAAAAAGAACAAGATTAGTATACTATTTTTTCCTTCAACAATTTCTGTTTGGTTGGTGGGACAGGATGGACCGATGTAATGAGGTAGTTATGGAAATATTCAAAGTGATCACTATTTCCCCCCCCCCCCTCCTGTTAGGTTTGAGTAAATAAAACTTGGTTTTGGATAAACGCTGTTGTGTTCGGGTTGTTTACTGACATCAATTAATTATGTTACTTTAATTTATCCATAAAGTAATGTTTCAAATTGGCTCAACTAGCATATTTTGAACTAAATTAAAGCTACATAATTCCATGTTTTGGAATTGTAAAGTCTTATCCTTAATCTAAATTTATAAAGAAGACTCAACAAGTTCTTGAGAGAAGCAGATATCAATAGATAAATTATAAAGAAGCAGAATTTGATAGATAAATTATCATTCTAGTTTTATCAAAAATAAATAAATAAATTATCATTCTAGTTTATATAATTGTTTATGAAATTCGTCCCAAAAACATGACCAACAATTAAAGTAGATTCAAACTAGAGACCAAAAATCAATTGAGTTGAGGGATAAGAAACTTAGTGCTCCTTTAAACAAGGTTTTGGGCTTGAACCTTGTGAATGAAAAGACAAGCAGCGAGAGAGATTTCCCTGAAAGAGATCCGACCCAATTTGAACCGGCATTAGGTAAGGTCAAATTGCTACCAAATACAGGGGACTAAATAAAAGAGAGAGACTCGTACTAGAGACCCCATAAGTCATGATTACAATCTTATAAGAGTAGGAAAACTAGGAATATGTTAGGTAGCCAAATCAAGTTAGTTTGCAGAAGGTGGGTTAGTCGGAGGTTTGTTGTCTCAGATAAGGTAGATTGAAAGTTTAAGCCATTCGGCCCAATCTTTACTTTGAATAGGCTGACTTGAAAATGTTAGGGGGTGATTGGTTTAGGGGAATGAGTATCATAAGTAATGATATTCATTGTTGATATTTGTTAAATAACTATCACTATCATTCAATGGGAATGATAGTGACTAATTGGGGTGTTAATGATTCTTCCCAAAATACTGTTCTATCAAACCCATTGACTCTTATGATTAAGAGCAAAAACACACCTACTAAAAAAATACGTATCTTTTGAGTTATCCGTCCCTAATATACACACACACTCTCTCTCTCGTCTTTTGATTTTGAATAGTTTTTATTAGTACTTTATAAATTTTTTATAAAAATTCTTTTTAATAATTTTTTTAAATTCAATTTTTTTTATAAAAAAATTGAATTAAAAATCAAAGATATATAATACTCTCTGTTAATATAATTAAAAAGACTTTTTTGAAGGTTATCATTTGCACAAAACTCAAATTATAGCATAGCTATATTTAAAATTGAAAAAACATTTTTTTAGCAATTTTCTTTAAAAAGATATAAAATAATAAATCTAAAAAGTATGTATATTATAAATAAAGATTTAAAAATTTAAAAAATTTTTGAAAGTCATTCTTATAAGCCAAACAAGTATTTTTATAACGATACTCATTTCAATATTAAACCAAATATGTTTGGGAGAATCATCAAAACCTATACTCGTAATATAGTTAATGATACACATAGTGATAGTGGTTAAGGAATTTGAATCAAACGCCCCTTTAATGTTAGTTGCAACCAAAAATTATATCCAAATATTCTTGCAAAAAGAAAGAAAGAAAGAAAGAAAACCCAATAGATAATCTTACTTTTTATGTGAAAGTTGGAAGAACCGACGTATCAATCTATCTTAAAATTTTCACATCTTTGTGGCTGTTAGATTTTGGATTGTCTTTTCTGCTGTTGGTCCATTTTTTTGTTGGATAGCTTTTGTTGCTGGTGCTTGAAAGCCAAATTTGATGATGGATGGTTTTATCTGACGTCAACGACCCACCTAAAGCTAGCTTGCGGGTAACACTGCCCATTTGCTAATGCAGTCTTGCACTCTTTTCTTTTTCATTTTTTGGTTAAATAGACAGGAACAAACCGAGAGCAATGTTTGCACAGATAAAAGCAATGATTCAATATTTGGTTCTTCTGGTCCAGAGTACATGACTAGTAGCCCCCTCGGGTGGTCGAATGGCTCCAGCCTTCCTAGTTAGGGGGCTGGTCCGGGGTTCGACTCCTGGGGGTGACCTTGCTGTGCATCCTGGGGCAGGCTCTGCACAGCCCTAGGGGGAATAGTCCGGCAAAAGCCGGGACACCCCCTGTGTAGAAAAAAAAAAAAAGAGTACATGACTAGTGACGATTACTTTTTAGGGATAATTTCAGACTCCTCCCTTGAGGTATGCGACAATATTTCCCTTTGCACCCTCCAAGTTTGAATAATTACGAAAACCTCCCTCCAAATTTAGCTTGGGGTTCACTTTTGCTGATGTAAGCAAAAAAATCCTATGAATATCCTAAAATGGCCTTGAGTAATTTTTTGGTACAAAAATATTCTTTAATAATTTATAAAAAAAAATCAGAACTATCTGCATTCTATTCCCTAAAAAATATATTGTTTCATCCTAAAAAATATTCCCTAAAACCTCTTAGATTACAAACAATCACACTATCTATATTATATACCAACCTATTCGACTTTCTTAATTTTCTTTTTACAAATAACTAAATATATGGATAGTACCTTGCTCTTTCCCCTCTTACGTATCCAATTTCTTAAATTCGATAAGTGAGATCAAAAAGCAAATCCGCTTGGAATTGCAAAACAAATAAAACTCCGAAGAAAATGAAAAAAGTTGCACAAATATTCTCAATCATATTGCACAAAGAATTCAAAAGCGAGAGTAAGATGTGAGGCAACAAAACTTTAGTCAAGCCAATGGGCTATGGTATTTTTAAAAAAAATATAATTTAACTGTTTTTTCATAAAAGAATTATTATTTAATGAAGGTCATTGTAGTCATTTTATGCCATCAAGAAAGGTAAATGTAATATTGAAAACTTTAAGATTACTAAGTGAAATTGTCAGATATCTTAGGAAAATTTTCTAAATCTCAAGAAAAGTTTCTAAAATTATCCCTCACTTTTAGTTTTGGACTTCGTAACATGCATACAATTCGTTAATTATTGAAGCAATTTGGGGATGATAAAAAAGGTTTTATGATTTTAGATATTGTAAGTGAAGACCCGAGAGACCAAACTTAGACAAACCTTAAACATCTTCAAGAAAAGTTGTGGAATTCCCTCTTACTACCCACTTACATTAAGAGGGTGTTTGATATAGAGGAATTAAAAAGGGAAATGAACGTCAATAGTAATAACACCCATTGTTGTTGTTTGAAAAATAACTATCACTATTATTCAATCAAAATAAAAGTGATTAATTGGAGTCTATATAATTCTCCAAAATTATTACTCTATCAAACTCATTATCCATTTTGGAAGGAATGATGCTCATTCCATTGCTAAAATCAAATGTATTGAGGAGAATCATTAAAACCTATACTCATAACAAGGTTAATAATATCAATAGTAATATTGATTGAGAAATTCGAACCACATGGCTCCTAATTACCTAATTGTAATACTTCAAATCTTCAATTTACAACTCAAAAGAATCAATACAGCTTCAACACGGAGAGCGGTCTATTTTACTGGTTTAAATCTTGTGTCTAATTTAGGAACTCAAAAGAATTAATACAGCTTCGACATGGATGGTGGTATATTTAATTGATTTAAATCTTGTGTCTAATTTTTTTAGAATTTAATTGTGTATAACATGATAGTTGATACGACTTAGTTTCACATTAAAGACAATTGAACACAAAATTAGAGAAAGGATTTGAAATGCATTTTACTTAGTCAACCAGGCTTGACAAAACCACGTGTTAAATTGGGGTGGCTGTGAACCTGTTTTGCAACAACAGTAGATATTTTTTAACAAGAGTAATTAGGCTATTACAGGGAATCCACAATAAAAAAATACATTTTCTTGATTTACAATAACTTTGAGTTTTATTAATCAGGAGCCTTGATTGTCCATTCAGAGATGGTATTTATGGGCCGGGCTGCAAAAAATTATAACTGCTATGGAATTAATTTCACTAGGCCTGCAACAAATTTTAACATGGGGATAATTATTTTCCAAAAGACTCCTAAAAAAATGAACTAATTACCGATAAAAAATCATTTTAACCATATGTAGCAAAGACAAAAGTGAAGGGTAGGTTGCGAACCCACTAATTTGGCAGCTTGGTTAATTACTTATTTACCTTAATTACATAAAAACAAAACATTTAAAAATAGGGTTAATTACTTCAATTTGAACTTTTTCACGAGTGTCACTTTAGTCCTCCAACTTTTATAATAGTGTTTAATTGGTCCCTAATACTATTTTATGACAAAATTAGCCTCCTATTTATGTCATTTTATTATTTTTTCTCTCTTTACTCTTTTATATTTATTTTTCTTTATTCATCTAATTTCTCCTTCCAATGCTATCTACATCCTCAAGAACTTCAACCCCACTTTTCTTACTGTCAACTAGGGATGTATGAAAAAATAAAAATAAAAATTAAAAACTAACAAAATAAAAACTGATCCAAACAAGAAAAAAGAGTAATTCAATCTGAATTTGAAAATGATTCAAATATTCGAACTAATCCAAAAAATAAGTTAAGGTGCATTTTTAAATTTTAAAAAATCATGATTACCTTAACCAATTCATATATAAAGTTAATGAAATAATTTTTGGTTTCAATGTGGAAAACAAATATAAATTTTATAGAGAAACATAAGTATTGGTAGATTTTAAGAAGTGGAAAAGGCGGAAACAAGTAAAAAACATGGTTATATGATTTAGAATATTTCAATATTGTTATTTAGAATGTTCAATATTATGATAATGTATTTTTGGTTGTGGATATCTAAGATATATGTTTTATTACTTTTAGTCATTGAATACAATTAATTATTCAATTTAAATAAGCACTATATGTTATAAACTTATAACATTGTTTTCTTTGATAATTTAATTTTCAAGACCGAGAATGTTTTATATTTTCAAATACAATACAGTTCCTTAATCTACATACTCAATCGTATTTGACTAGTTAAGGGAATGAATAGAATTTTACTAAACCGATACAATGGTCAAGGCTAACTAAAGTATAAAGGAACTAGTTAATCAATCCATGTACACTTTATTACCAATTGAGCTAACAGAGAACACAAAGTTATTAATAAATGAACTATTTATTTTATTGGCGACAACTATGCTTTTATATATATTTTTTGTAGACTTGCATTGATTAAGTTTCTTGGAAAATTTGTGTATTTTTTAATTTTTTCTTTGAGATAAGGATGTGGAGTGGTAAAAAAAAAAAAGAAAAAAGAATAGAAGAAACAGATAGAAAAAAAAAAAAAACAAAAACTGATAACTAGAAGGGCAATTTTGACATAAATTTATATTAGGCACCAATTAAAAACTAGTGTAAAAGTTGAGGGACTCAATGGGCACAATTAAAAATTTAAGGACTAAACTGACACTTACAAAAGAGTTTGAGGACCACTAGAGTAATTAACTCTTAAAAATATTAGATTAAAAAAAACTAACTTTGTCCGAGTCAAACGAGTCAAACCTTAATAGACACAAGCGGTCAAAGGGCATTCACTGCATATTCAGAAAGCATCCTTTTTTTTTTAAAAATTTTCTTTTTCTGTTTTTTAATTTCTGGAATTTGAACTCAAGAATGTCCCGCTCATTGACGATATAAAGACTGTTACTTTACCCCATTTTACTCCTTCACCTTTTTATCTTTTACGTTTATTCCCTTTCTGCAAGATTTTCTTGGAGGGATTTTCAGCTTAGAAAACAGAAAGCTTTAAGGTTACGACTCAATTAACAATGCTTGATTGATTACTTGATTATGCTAATCAGTGTGTTTTCTTGAATTTTTTTTTTCTGCATTCTTGATTGAATTCTCTTGTGTTCTTGGATTAATGGGTTGAAGGATTTTGCTTGAAGTCAAATCTTGGAAATTTGGAACTCATATTTGTTTAATAGGTATGGCCTTTTTGGCCCACATTGCTCTTGTTTGGTTGCTGGGAAACTGGCTTTTATCAGCATTTTTGCTCCATTGTTGCTTTATCCTCAATGAAGGGAAGAAGAAAATTAAAAATTACGAAATCAGATTAATTTGCTGCAACCTATGGGTTCAAAGATTAGAGAGCAATTTTAACAATTTAAAAGGAAGAAGTCCAAATTGTATCTTTTTACAATTTAAAAGGAAGAAGTCCAAATTGTATCTTTTCTGATTTATTAAGTTGTTTCTTCATCAAGATTTGTGTTGCTTCATGTTATTGGGGGAAAAAAAATATAGAGCAATGAAGAGTGAAGACTACCATTTTTTTGTTTGAATCATAAAAGAAAATAAATTTGAAATACCATGATTATAAATGATGGAAGTTTGAGTCTTCTACTTGTTTGATACACAATGTATGATCTTGAAAATTTATTTTTTCTTTGGTTTAGTGCATTAGGTTCTATTTACTGATACATGCACACTAGTCAAATTTCTTGGAACTATTTTTCAGTTCAAGATCATTACCCTGCACAAAGTTGTCGAAATTGCATATTAGGATTTGCCTCCTTTTGCTTTCCTTGACAAGTGAGCCTATCTGGAATAAGCAGGATGATGGTATCATGGACTATGACTCAATATTCCTGGTTCTTTGTCGCATTGATCATTAAACTCAAGACCTCTAGGGTTACAGTTAATCCATTGATTATTGAACTCTTCCCTTTTGAGGTTTTTTTGTTCTGTTCTTTGACTTCTTTTTCTCATTTAACGAGTTCTTTTCATTGTATGTTGCGCTCTAAGCTCAGATGTTCAGATTGACCTCAATTTCCTTTGAATGACATTTCCTATTTTTCAGGTTTAATGAACATACTTTCCAGTTAGAAAGACTTGCCTTGAATAAGGCCTAGGCTTCTCAATATGAAGAAGAAAAATATAGTAAAACCTGCAGTTGGAGAGCCAACAGCTCCAATCACAAGAGCACGAGCTGCTGCTTGCTGTAAATCCGAAGCTATGGCTTCCAAAGAACTGTCAAAGCAGCAAGATGAGAAATTGCCCCGGCAGCCTATATCAAAAAGACCAGCCTTGGATGAGAGAATTGAAAATGCACCTGCTTGTACTCGGACTAAGAGAAGGGCTGTGCTTAAAGATATCACAAATGTTGTCTGTGACAATTCATATAAGAAGTGCCTCAATGCAACTAAGTTTTCTGTTTGTACTCTATTCTTCCGCTTATTTCTTTCCATCCTGTCAATACATTGAAATGCGAAAATGCTGTCTTTAACTGTGGTTTTTTTTTTTGAAATAGATATGTACTTTTATTGACCTAGTGTGCAAATTCCGGATAGATAAGTTACATTTAATAAAATAGATAATATTTCATTTCTTTTAGAACATCTAATCTGACTGAGTGCTAACTGGCAAGAGTCACAGGATCAAAAGAAACCTGACATTATTTCTCTTGGCATATTTTGCATCTGTCCAGATGGTAGTTTAATACTGCAACTTAACATACTTTTGTTTTTCTCTTACACATAAAGTTATGGACTTCTGTTTCTTTCATTCATATAAATATCAGAGGAGTAGAAATGAAGATAGAAAAGGTTCAACCAGATTGTCCAAATTGGCCCCTACTGTTGCAGCAGAAGTGCAAGCGGTTGATTCGGCAATAGATACTGGTCAAGAAGGTGAGAACACTTTACCTCAAGTTGAGAAAGTTGTTACTTTGGCAAAGTTGGATAAACACTCACCGTGCCATGGAAGCAAGATTATCGGGAAGGTTTGTGGCAAAGGCAGTCAGGCCAAAATGCAAAAAATTGGTAATCACTTGCATCTGCAAAGCATTTCAAAGAAAGGTCGCTTCCTCCTTTGAATTTGTTAGTTTAGCACACGATAAACTTACAATTTTATTATGCCGTTACCTAGGTGAAGCCTTCTTGCAAAGGCCACGTATGTTGTTTTACTGTTTCACTGTCCTCCACTTTCTTTGTCTGGCATAAAAGGGACAAACCACATTCGACTAGAAATGAGGCTTTTATTTCTTGAATGAACTGATTAGTCTGAGGAAATTCAACATATGATTCAGAACTATTTACTACACAAAGATTATATGCCCACAGTTTGCCTTGTCTTTTCCTGGCAATCTAACATCTTGATGAATACAGCAGAAAACATTCTTGAAAAGGGGAAGTCAGCAGTATCTGCCGCACCAGACATTACTGACATTGATGCTGATCTCAGGGATCCCCAGTTTTGCAGCCAATACGCTTCTGATATTTATAGGAATTTACATGTTGCAGAGGTAGTTTCTAAACAAATGTCTTTAATGTTTATGTCAAGCATGTACAGAAATATAACTAATGATGAAGAATCCGTCGACCCATCACTAACAGCTTGGAGGATGAGCATGATAAACCATTATCTCACAGAGTTTGCATGTCAGTGCTTCTGTGGAGATTTATTACCTGGAGTTTCACTTCAGATGGAAAATAACTATTCCAGCAAAGCAATGCGAATAAAAACATTTCCATCTTTCTCTTATTCCTGGATATAACATTTGAAGTTAACTTTTTGTCCAGATCATCAGAAGACCGGATTCTAGTTACATGGAAAGAGTTCAGAAAGACATCACTCCAACAATGCGAGGAATTTTGGTAGACTGGCTTGTGGAGGTGGGAAAGGTTTTTTTCCCCCCTTGATTTTAATGTGTTGTGTACGTCAGGGATTTTGGCTTTTGATTGGCACTTTAGAAATTCCAATTGAGCACATTCAGGATTCATTCCCCAAATCAGAAAACCTATTTCTCTTTGGGATAAAGAAAGCCATCTATATTGTCTTCTACTCATACTGCCTAAGCAGTAGTGTCATAGGTATTTTCAATGTCAAAAATCACTTCTTGGGCTTGTATGAAGTTCCTCATAAATATGAACAGAATATTAATCTCTCAATCTCAGGACCTGTTTGGATTTGCGGTTGGGTTGGTAAACATGGCCCCTGTCCAGGAAAGTAGAAAAACCTATGAAAACTTAGCAGCCATTCTTCAACTTAGCAGCCATTCTTCATAGTTTAAAATAGTCACAAAAGAAAACTGATGTGCTGGTTTGAAACATTTGCAATTCAAGTTTAAGAAAAATCATGTCGTTTTTGTTGTTAGCATTTTCTTGTCATTTTCATTCCAGATTTTGAAGTTGTCGGATCCAACATGTTCTGTCTTTAAGCCTGAAGTTTCCTTTTGCTATACCATAAAAATTTAGCACCAGAAAATAGTGTAACCAATTTGAATATCTCTGTAGGTGTGTGAGGAATATAAGTTGGTGCCAGACACACTTCATTTGACAGTTTATCTAGTTGATATGTGTCTCTCTCAAATGTGCATCGCAAGACAAAGACTTCAACTGCTAGGCATTACTTGCATGTTAATTGCCTCGTAAGCATCCTATCCTATAAAGCCTTATAACTACTTTCTTGACCCCAGTATTTGCTTATTGTTGTTGAAACTTGTCTCCAGGAAAAACTATTATTGTTGGAAGCTTGAATCATTTTGAGATTTGTGAAAATCAGATTTGTGAAAATCTTTCTTATGTAGAATGATACAAATGAGAAATTTGCTGGTGATCTGATTGTGTACTATTTATATAGACAAGAAGTAATCCAGAAAGAAACAATAGTGACCAAATGATTTGTCATGAGGAAAAATTCGTTATGTGTAGCATTTTTTTATTTCTTCTCCCTGGAAAGACAAATAGTCTGCACATTTTCTGATCAGAGTGTTTTCAACATATTAGAACTTCCTGTCTGACAGTAGTGGCTGTGTAAGTACAACACTCGTATCCTTTGTCTTGTTATGACAATTAGTCATGAACAAGGAATTAATGTTGATATTTATCTGTCTTTTGTAAATGTCCTTCGCCAAAATGAAGACGAGATCAAATTTCTTCAGCATTACCAGTTTGCATCAACACTGAGTGGACCTCTTACATTTATAAATCAGTCGAGTTTTTTCCTAAGTTAATGAACACCATATTCGTAGTGCAATTTGATTTAGCTTTTCCTATCTTATATCAGTAAACTGGTTTATACAGGTAATAGGCAGTTAGCTGATCACTGAAATAATAATATCTTCCATTTTCATCAAGTAATTTATCACATAATGATTAAGGTTGTGTTGCTCAAGTAGACTGAATCTTTTAAGCCTTTTCCAATCCCATATTATTTATTACCACGATCTGTGCCAACATGCCTTTCGATGCCGTGCAATTTTGTTTTGCTTTCATATGCTACCTTAATCTTAATGTATTTGTTTGCTTTAAGGAAATATGAAGAAATTTGTGCGCCACGTGTAGAGGAACTGTGTTTCATCACAGACAATACTTACACCAAATCTGAGGTATGTATCACCCATCACAAAGACTTCCCCTTTGGTTTGAAACTTGCTAAGATTCTGGAAGGAGAAACAAAAATACATGAAAAAGAGTCTTTTATTAAGTTATTAGGCTAATTAGACTATTTTCTAGAGCTATTTCAAATTCTTTAATGCTTTTTTGTTTTGTTGAATCCAATCTTTCAATTTGCGTCTATGTGTACTAATACATGCATGCCTCCTTAAATCTTACGCAAGTTTAATATGGAACTTTCGTCTCTACTTCCTGAACATATGACTAAAAAAATCCTTAATGTTCCATATGTTTATTGGACATAGCTTCAGTTCATGTCATTACCACATGAAGGAATTCCTTAAAGACTGATAAACCATGTTCCCAACATCAATTTGTGCAACCATAAGAGATATGTGGTGGGTGTACACTAACTTTCTTCATAAGCGACTGAAGGTACATATTTAGCATTTAAAACGTCCAAATTTTCATGAATATTACAGAAAATACTCCAAAGACACAAGGACTTTGTTTTACTTAACCAGATTATTCCGGATGTTTCTTTCTCAGACCTTTCCATGTTAGTGGTTGAAACTTACACGACTGTTTGCAAAACTTAGTCTTAAATTAATCTATGCTTTAAATGAAGCTTCTGATGGAAGTAATCTGCCAGGTCCTAGAGCTAGAGAGTCAAGTTTTGAACCATTTGGGCTTTCAACTCTCAGCGCCCACTGCTAAAACTTTTCTCAGGTAGTTCTTGCTTGAACACGCAACTTTATTTTCTGTATGATGTGCTTGACAATCTGAAATCTCCTTGCTTTGATATGTTATCAACAGGAGATTCCTGCGTGCAGCACATTATTCATACCAGGTAATAAAATCATCACTCGTCATGCTTTACTACAGTGGATGCATCTAAGCTATCTATCATATGATGTTGGAAGAAGGGCAGTTGACAACTGCATACATATAACAGTGTAAAGGCTAAGTTATGTGTTAAATGTTACCATATCAACAGAGCTCAAGTCTTGAGTTGGAGTTCTTAGCCAAGTATCTTACAGAGTTGACGTTGGTCCATTATGGTTTTCTGAAGTTCCTTCCCTCTGCTATTGCTGCATCAGCTATATTCCTTGGCAGATGGACACTGAAACAATCCAGCAATCCATGGGTTTGTACCCTGAGCTTTTATTACTTTGATCAACTTTCTTCAGTTTGCCTACTGGAAATTGGGAAACATTGCTTACTCACCCTAATGGCAGAATCCAGCATTGGAATACTATACCAAGTACAAGGCTTCAGATCTCAAAGCGACAGTTCTTGCATTACAATGTCTTCAGTTGAACAGTGATTGTTGTCCTTCAAATGTTATACGTGCAAAGTACAATCAAGATAAGGTGAGAACATAGTGAAGATAGTGGTAAAAGTTATGTTAGTCAGTCCACATGACCTTGCACTACTCAGTGAAACATACACTCGTAATCGCTCTGTATGACATGGTATGCTTGGGAAGTGTATTGACTTGTCTATATCAGAATCCATTTCAAAGTTCTGATGAGATTTCCTTTTTGACAACAGTTTAAACATGTTGCGGCTTTGCTATCACCCAAACTATGTGACACACTCTTCTAAACATGAGATGGATGATACATCAATCCATGAAAGATTGCTGAAGACTGATTTGGTTCCAAACTGTCAAAGAGATATCTGACAGATGATTATTGTCTGGAATCGGTTTTGCTCAACCTCCTAATCCTTATAACAAACTTGGTCTCTGAAATCATATCTTTTTTGGTTTTCATGCACACTTATTCGGCACCTTCTTTCTTCATTAGCATCAACCTAGAACTCCTGTGAGGGTTTTGGTCCCTCCAACCCTGTTTTTTGAACTTTGAACATTTCTTGGAATGTTTTGGCCCAAATACAAGTGCGGTTGCCTTTAACAGCTGTGCAGTTATTGAACTTTGGTTGTAATTTTTAGGCAACTGAATGTAGATCTCTCAATGTTCTTGCTGGGTAGTGCTATATTAGACCAGCAAATAGCAACTTCAGCAAGTATGATGACAAGTATTCTAAATGTTGGCTGTGTTTCACAGTGCATCTTGTTTACTTGATGGTACAGAGAAAATTAATGAAGTTTAGATATTAAAGCCTTGGTCTTGTTATAAATTGCATTTGAAGAACGCCTATGAGAATTTGAAAAGACAGTTCGGATGATTTTTGTTTTGAAAAAAATATATTAAAAAAAAAATGTTCCCTCTTATATTTTTTTAACAGGGCACTTCCATTCCATAAGCATCCTACTAGCAAAAGAACAGGTTCGTTCTTTCTTTCCGGAGAGGCGAAGAGCCTAATCCCATCAAACGGCCAAAAAGGCAAACTGATACTTTTACTATTAACTATCTGAGATTCTCCCGCAACTGTTGTGAGAGAAAAACAGAGATAAGGACGATAATGTTGGCACTAAATATATTGTCTCAAACCACAAATCCAAGGCAGCTGAAGCTATCCTCCATATCAGCATTTCATTGCAATTTCAACTCCAACTCAGGTAGTAATTCTTCTTGTTATCATATTGTTCATATATTTAAATGGGTCTCAAGACAAAAAATAGCCAAAATCAAAACAAAGTTCTCTTTTTTTCCATCTCAAATGCTATCCAAATCCTTAAATTCATGAGGTAACTTTTGTAAACATTTTTTTCCGATTTTATTTCTGGACTTCGTCTTTTTATTATGATATATGATAGCAATTATGGTTGAATAAATTCTGCAAAATTTGCCTTTTCAATTGAATTTACTAAGGAAATGGTGCAGTTTCTACTCTTTGATTGTATTTGTCTTGGTGTTGCTTGCTGTGCAGTATTGATTTTGAGATGGGAAAGTATAGGTTATTTGCATTTGTGACGATTTAGAGTTTTTTTCCTGGAAAGTATTTGGAGCTTTGAAATTTCTAGTATTTGATTTCTTCATTACTATTTTTATACAATCATGAAAAACAAGGCTATGAAAGTGAAAGCCCCTTGTAGCCTTTTTATATGAAATTAAAGAGCTCGGACAAGAAGGAAGACAGATCCTGTTAACAGTCCTGATTGGGATGGCCTAATTCCGGAATTTAGCTTCCATTACTGCTCTTGATTTCGTGTTCATTTTAGATTGTTAACTAGTGATGCATCCCGGTTCGAACTTATATTCTTGCAACACTTCTACTTTATTGAGCAAATAAGGAGTGCAACCACTATATTTCAGTTCATCATTAGCTTCTGCCCACCCAAGGCATCAACATTAAGAAGAGATGAAAGGAATTTTATTGTGTTGAATAACCTCTCGCGAAGTGTAACCTTCAGTTTTTTAATATTTTTAGTCCTTGCCTTAAAAAGTTTGGTTCTCCTCTCCCTTCCAATGCTGGATTTCACTTTGTTGTTTTTAATCTTATTCCAAGAGAGAAAAATTTGTCTTCCATCAGTAATCACTGACATTAATCATACAGGCAGTCAAAATTCTTGGATTCAAGACAACTCTTCCTTCGGTGACAATGTTGTTCACAGTGGTCGTTGGTCATGGCCTGTTACGCCTTGCATATCCTACAACACATGCTGAAGTTTCCTTTGTGAAGTACCTCTTTGATGTCATATACTCTGAGTCTGAGCCACTTGGAGACAAATTGGGTTTGACTCCAGAGAAGGTGGCAGAGTCTATTGATAAGTGGTTGCTTTATGGCTCAAAATTGTGCAGATTGTTTCAACTGGATTAGCTGTATCTCACAGAACCTCCAAAAGTTCGAATCTACCACCATTATGTTCCAGTCTTCACGTGGTGCGAAGGCAAAATTTCTCAAATCTGTCAACAGTTATTGAAGGAAAAGATATCCTCCTTTTGTGGTACAATACTTACTCTCTAACATTCCTTCAGCTCTTTTCTTTTTCATTGGGTTTCCAGCTTCCTGGATTGTTATTATCTAGAAGAGGAAGGAAACAAAAGCTCAAGACGGTTATGTTAAATTGAGGTGCCATGATATTGTTGTGTGGATCAGAGTCTTGTAGACTGAATAAACATAAAGCAACTGAACCTGATGAAATTTTCATTATCTTGGAATGCAGATTGGTTTTAGTGCGCCTCAAGGTTGTGGGAAAACAACACTTGTCTTTCTTTGCACTAGATTATCTTTTTCCAATCACTGAGAGGTTGATATCTGTTGAATTTGAGCTGTCTAAATTTTTCTTAATGAATACAAGGAAAAGAACTATTGATAACTCCCGTAATACATTAAATCTGTCAGGAAGATGCAAGCATTTCCATTGACGACTTCTATTTAACAGCGGAAGGCCAGGTTAAATGTCTTGGGGATTTGTGAAGCATATTTCCCTACGTTCTAGTGATTTTTTCTGCTTCATGTTCTGATTGCATAGTACAACTGTAATATAATTTTAGGCAAAACTGCAAGAAAGCAATCTGGGGAATGCTCTTTGGAGATAAGGTTCTTGTTTTTCATTTTCATTTTATTTTATTTTTTTTTCCCAGAAAGAGATACAGAGCTGATAAGAATTACTGAAACCTGTCCTTTTGACATCAGTTTCATGGAAATGCTGGAAGCCATGAGCTTTCATTGTCTGTTGTGACACTGAAAGCTCTGCGCAAATGGACTAAAGAAGGTAAGAACCTTCAGATTCAATGCTCCTTCGCATAATTATCAGTTTTCTTAAAAGGATAACCGAGTTTATTTGCATTAATCTTTTCAGGAATGAAGATGAAGATTGCCTCGATATGATAAAGTAAGCTGATATAACTGTCAAGTTTTTGGATCGTAGTCATATCTTAGGAGTTTAGATTTGCCTATGCGTCGCTTGACTTTTCAGTCTGCAAACAATGGGTAGAGGTGACGGAGCTGATCCTTAAACATGGCCAGAGGTTGAGGGGCCACTAACGGTAATTAAGAGGATCTTCAATTTAGCATCATTACTGGACAAGTTGATTTTGGATTAGATTTTAATTTTTTTAAAAATTACTTGGCCTTTCCACCATCAATGGGCTTTGGCATGAACCTCTTTTGTAAAGTATGCACTCGTTATGGGGGTCTTTTCTCTTGTATACAAGGCTTTCTTTCTTTGATTTCTAAAAGTGACATGTAATTTTGAGTTCTAATAATTTCCTTATTGTTCTTTTTCTTTATCTTTCAGGCAGTACTGTTCGAGGGTTGGATGCTTGGTTTTAAACCTCTTCCACCTAAATTATCAAAGCTATTGATCCTCAGGTAAGAACACTTAACATTGACCCAGGGCAACATGTTATTCCTATTATTTCTTTCATCCTTTCACCATGTTAGCTGTATCAAATCATAATGACCAAATTGAACTTGATTTTGCAGGTGGAGATGGTGAATAAGAATTTAGAAGCATATTATGATGTGTGGGACAAGTTTGTGAACTCATGGATGGTCATCAAGATTCAAGATCCAAATTGCGTCTACCAGTGCTAATTGCAGGCTAATAAATAATAATTGATTTAGCCGTTCTGGGCACTAGGCTTTTTAGGAAAAACCTTTTCTTGTAATAATGTACGAGTAGCTAACTGGCCATGTGGGATTTACTTTCAGGCAGAGATTGCGCTATGAGGGCCGATGGGAAATCTGGCATGTCCGATGAAGGGGTTCAGTTGATAAACATACGCATGTGTTGCTTGATTAATACCAAACTTGGTAATGAAAGAGGTGGATAAACATATGCATGCCGTTCAGTACTGAAAGTTTATCTTCTTGGCTTCATTACAGGTCATGGATTTTGTTTCACGATATTTTCCTGCATACAAGGGTTACCTCCCTACTCTCTGCTAAGAAGGACCCAATAGTTCTACTCCAAAGCATGTCGTTGTAATTGAGATTGACGAAGGAAGAAATCCCATCCGCAGCTAGGTTAACACTAGCAGCTCTGAAGGCTATGGTGAGGATGGATTATGATTTTGCATGAGTATTTGCTTAGGCATGCATTTCTGGATCAGCCTTACAGTTGTAATATTACCATTAACTTTTGCTAGTCAATTTTTTGCGTAAATTAGAGGACATCATCGAACTCCTGTTTTTCTTTCTTGCAAAGCAGTGCTCCATCCAACTTAAAACTCAAAAAATTCAACACCCATAAATCATCACCCTTGTTTATGGACAAGAATACATGCCACGCTGAAAATGAGGGTGGATAGAAGAACTGAAATAATTTCAAATATATGAGATTGGAGAAACAACGTTAGGAGGAAAAATGTTGGTGCAGAAATGAATTTTTGAACTTAAAAGAAAAAAAACGTTTATCACTTCTGAAGATTTATTACGCCTGAGACTAACTAAAGTCACAGTAGTATTATTTCAAACCAAGTCGCAGAAATAGCCCACAAAACCAAGACAGCAAGGCACTGTTTATTTCAAGAGCACAAATTTAGCACCAAATAACTTCTTCGGACTTTATACCAACAATGTTAGAAACCTTTGCAGCAGACAATATCCAAACAGCACTCACATGCCTCGTAGCAACAGAAACAGCAACACAACGCGAACAAACTGCATATCAAACGTTGCACCGAAAAAAAAAAAGAAGCGAATCATGATCAGTGACCTGGAATATTATTTCTGTACTCAAGAAGACAAAGATGATTTTAGTTAATATTTTTGTATGAAAGAAATGTAGACAAACCAAGCATAGAGGCAGCCTTTTTCCTCATGTCGATGTTTGACATGGTCAGAGTAAGACATCCGCTGAGGGGGCGGGGGATCCATTTATTGTGTTTTGTTGTAAGATGAAGTAGCGTTTAGATTGATGCTTTTGCTTCCCAAATGTCTGCTTTTATAAATGAAATTCTTGTAAGGTAAGCCTGTGCTATTCAATTTATAACGTCTAATTTATATTTGATTTAGTGGTAAAGATTAAGAATGCTTAGTTATATCCTTCTTTTTGAAGTCTCACCTGCGTCCTATTTATGTTATTTGTATCAACGTCTCTATCTCTTCCCTTTCATGCAATTTCTTTCACGTGTTACACAAAAAATCAATCACATTCTAGTTGCCAATACGCAAATTGTTGACATGCTTTCTGGCTCCTCTCCCTCTCTATTGGATACTATATACAGATCCAACCACCAGGCCTCTCTCATATTAATATATGATCACCAAAACTTGTTAAGGTGAAAGAAACAAAAAATGTGTAATGCATTTATGTGGTTTCGTGCGGTTCATTCGTGATTGGGAAAGTAGGATGGATAAAAATCCTACATATAAGTTTCGGAAAATTCTTACAAGGCTTGGTTTACTGCTACATCTGTGAATTTTGTGATTTAAAAGAAAGTTACATAAGTATTTTTACATTATTTTCGTACATCAATGTACATCATTATACTTATGTGTCACTATTTTGGATATCTACTAGGAAACCGTGGACTTGGTCATTTAAGAATTCCTGTAAGTTTCTTAGTGGTAATATTATGCACATTCAATATTTTAATATGTATGGGACTAAAACATGAAATAAGTATATTTCATTAATCAAACACAATGGTAAGGTAAGCCTCACTATTAGTTGGGCCTTTCCCTAATCCATTTTTGAAATGGTCAACATTGCAATAATAACACACGGAAAGCTAGGGTTAACAGCCCCTGCAGCGTCAAATGCAAATGAGAACGATTGATTGGCATGGCCATGTCTAATCAGTACTGATTTAAATAAACATATTCTACAATAAGCAATACTCTTATCATAATGAGATAAAAATACAAAGACATTATCACATTGATTTACGTAACGTGGGGAAAGAACATGGTTGAAAGAGATTTTATGGTCTACGTGTATAGAGAAGACTGGGCTGTCTAAATCAGTAATAGATGTGTGTTTGTGGAAAAGTAAAAAGAAAAATCGTTGCAAGATAACTCAGGAGTCATGAAGATAGCTTAAAGATAATGTTACTCTGTTTAAGATCCTACATGTTGCGTTAGGTGGCCTGTCTCGGTTACATTCAATCATGCAGCAATCCTCTAAAAACATAGTAATTGTTTGATCATTCACTTCAGTTATCACCAGCCCTATTTAAGATATTGATAAGTACAGCAATCACGAAGTAGCAGCCCAGCTGTTCAATCTTCAGTCTAGACTCATTACCAGATTTTCATTTTCTTGTGGGATGTCCACAAGAAATGTACAGGTCACAAGATAATGTATGTGATGCAGCGAATCAGCAACGGTGGGCAAGAAATGCCAACCATCTAATCGGATTCTTTCAGTTTTGCAGTATCACAAGCATGGTTCAAAGACTCGGCCGAGTCGGAGATGACTCGGCCGAGTCGTCACCGGAACGGAGGCTTCCGGTCCGAGACCGTTCCGATACTACTCGGAGACGGGAGACTCGCCGCGAACTCGCCGGAACTCGGTTGACTCGGACCGAGTTGTCTCCGAGTCGGAAAAAAACGGCCGAGTCAAGGCCGAGTTACCGAGTCAACTCGGGCCAAAAAATACTCTGATCCCTCCATCTCCACCCTCAACCACCAACAAAGCCACCTCAGTGACCACCGCACAACCCTCCGCAGCCATTGACCACCAAATCACAACCACCACTACACAAAAGCACCAAATCACAGCCACAGAAACGCGGGGGTTGTTTTTGCAGAGGGAGGTGGCGGGTGGAGAGAGATAGTGGGTTGGGGATGGTGGTGGCCGGCGGATAGAGAGAGGGGAAGAGAATGAGATGGGTGGCTGCTCATACAAGAAAGATAGGGAGGGGCAGATCAGAGAGAGAGAAACAGAGAGGAGAGGGAGGTGGTGGGTGGGGGGATGGAGACAGTAGGGCAGTAGGTGGGGGAAGAGAGCGAGAGAAGGTGGAGCGACGGTAGAGAGGAGAGGGGAAGAGAGAGAGAAAGGGGGGGCTGCAGGGGAGTTACGGGAGAGGAAGAGAGTTAGGCATGGGGTAGGGGAATTAGAGAAAAGAAAAGGAAAAAGAAAAATTAGGGTTTTAATTAAGAAAAAATAGAAAATTAATTTAGATTAGGAAATAAAAATAAAAAAATAATTTTGTTAACAATTAATTTACAGAAGGCTTTGTTATATACATGCTACATCACAAAATGTCTTGTGACATTTTTATTTTTAATTCTCAAAGATATATATAACCCGTAGTTATATCATGAAAAACTTAAATTTTTTGACTATTTTTTCATTTACTTCTATAGTTATTACTTTCAAAATTATGTTTTGTGTTATTTAGATTTTATTTTTTTATGGATCTATTTTGATTTTGTTTGAGATAACATTCTTTCGAATACTTAAAGATATATAATGTTTTTTATATCGGTAAAAATAGTACATCTTAAATATTTTCTTTACTATTCTTTTGGTTATTTTTGTTTAGCATTTTGTTTAATATTTTGAATGATTATTTATTATTTTTAAAATAAAAATTATTTTAAAATATGCGTCTCACCGAGACCGCGACCGATATACCGAGTCCGATGTGGAACGGTACGAGCCGCGACCGCGACCGCGACCGCGACCGCGACTTTAAACCATGATCACAAGTTTTCTGGCAACATGACGCGTGATTTATACACTTAAGTGTATACTGTTACAACAACTACTCCATCATCTGATTTCTAAGTTCTACTCAATCAGCTGATTTCTAAGTTCTGTCCCGCCTGACCTATTCCAGTGGAGGAGGTTTTACGATAAAGAACGAGCAACTATTGGTAATAGCAAACAACATACTAGCAATCAAAGCATGCATCAGCACCATTGATGCAGTTCTTTCAATCGATCTCGTCCACTTCTCACCACAAGTACCTCTTGCCTGTCTTTTTGACTAAAACAGAATTACAACGAGTAGTTTAAGCAAATTAAAATGGTAACCATAACGTTGCCACTCTTTAGATCTCGCCCACTTCTCACCAGATCTCACCAGAAGATAATTCTCACCCGTTTTTTGGCTAAGAGAATTAGAACAAGTAGTTTAATCAAATTAAAATGTTGAACATAATATTGCCATTCTTTTAATAGGTTTGACTTGAGACGCTTAAGGAAATCAAGTTTGATAATTGGCATTCTACCTGATATAGCTTTGAATGCTCCAAGGATAATAAAATTTCAGGTATCCTTTCTCTAGAAACCGTATGCATATGCCAGAAGCAAAAGCAAATTCCAAAAGGCATTCTTGTAGCTGTGCACATAGATGCGCAAACATAGCGCTTTAAACAATCAAGTCGTTCATCAAAACTGATGCATACGCAATGATGCATTGTGCCGACAAGAAACGTGGCCTTCAGTATCATGTAACCTGACTTAATGAGCCAAGCAAGTACTTGCCTTCGACAAGTTACTCTACCAGGAACTAACCTAATGCAAAAAAACTAAACAAAATGGTAGAAGGATCAAAAACAGATACACTGCAAATTCAGAAACCAACGAAAACAATCTCAAGTTGCAAAGAACGATAATGCGCAGAGTTTCAGATTCTTTCCACGATGTTGAAAGTTTATGTTAAAGATCCAACGCCAATTCAAATAATAGATCAAAGTAAAGACCTAATAACGCACTTATATTATATAACGAACAACATAACAGAACTGAATTCTTACTGATCAATTGTGATAAACAAATATGAGATAGAATTGAATCCATAGGACTAATTACATAATACTTCAATGGGAAGCTACTATCAAATGAACGATATGATTATTACATCGAAATGGCATAGGTCAGTGCATTATGTAACTCTAAATGGCGCCACAGCACAAGCGGAACCACTGCAATAAACTAACAAGAACAATTGCATAAACGAATGGGAACCAACCCGTCACCTCACTATAATAATGAATATCAATCAAACAATTTCCTGAGCTACATATCAGCTATCAGCCTTCTTCTCTTTCGCCTTCTTATACTCCTCAAGCTCATTCAGCCACAAGTCTCCAAACTCACAATCCTTCCATGCCTTAAACCATGGACCTCCTAACGTGTAATGTATTGCCTTTGGAAATGTTCTGGAATCTCCCTCAACAATCCTGTTATGCCCCACCAGAAAATTCCACACAAATGAAATCTCCCCAATCTCTTCATCCTCCAACCACTGAAACCTATGCAAATATGCCCCTGATTCAGAATTGACCACATCAGGAGTCAAGATTCTATTCTTGGGATGACCACAATTGTACAAAACCATGGAAGACCAATTCTTCCTCGGATAAACTGTTTGCACAGCCCCATCCATTTTAGTTGTTTCTTTAGGTGTGTAATCATGTTGTACACACATTACAGCAAACTTATCATCAATCAACTCAGTTAATTCCTTAATATCACCAAGGTACAGAAAATCACAATCCACAAACATGGCCCAACCTTCAAAATTAGCTAAATGAGGAGTCAAAAATCGCGTAAACGAAAACTCAGTGCTCTCTAACTTCCCTCTTTCACGCCAATAAAGACCCTTTTCTCTCAACTCAGATTGCTTAATAGGGGTGATCTCAATTGGGATGGAAGATCTTTTGAGCAATGAGTAACGACAAACCTCATAAGCAATGTCCTCACGCGGATCATACCCAATGAAGATCTTGAATTGAGGTTTATTAGCATAGTCCTTGTTCACCTTGCCATTGATCGGATTCTTGGGAATGGAATCAAATTCAACTTTAGGGCTGACAGATTTCTTTACATCTTCATTGTTGAAATTCAATCCTGCCACCAACGTAGACATTTTTTTTTTTTTACTCCAAGATTTCAATCCTGCAAAGCCCAGAAAAATAAAAAATCAAATATTTTCAACAAAAATCAAGAAAATCATACGTGAATTACTACCCCAAAGTTCTCATCTTTTCTTGTAAAATTAACTACCTTGTTGGAGGAATTGAAGTTTTTAGATCTGGGACGGACCTCAAACGGAAATAGAAGAGAAAAATTTTGGAGGGTGGAGAAAAAGCGTCAAAAAAGTAAAAGATGAAGCACAAAAATATAGGGGAAGTGATATTTATGTGCAGAGAAAAAAATGGAAGAGAGGAGAGGGTGTCAAGGAAGTCATAACATTACAATTCCAGCAAGGTATCTTTCTTTTACAGTTGTCAATTATCTGTCGGTGATTTAGTTTTGCTGTATAAATGGTAATTCTGCCTTGTCCATTCCCAGTTTTCCTTTCCCGGACTTTCTGGTTGGACTCAAGATGATGATTAAATCTGTGTACTGCCACCCCTAGTTGATTGTTGACTGCCTTTTTCTTGAATTATCCTGTATATTTTACACCCCCAGCTTTAAAGTTGTTTTCTTGGGTTTTCATTATTTCCAAAATTAATTTTTAAAACCCTTTTTATCGTACTGGTCTTAAAAAAAGTGTCAGTACTTTTTTGTTAAAAAAATTAAAAATTTCAGAAACTTTAGCAGCCTAAAAAAAAAAAAAAAATGTACACATACAACAATCAAGTGACCATCTGAAAATTGAATGGTATTGTCGTTTATTGAGGAGCTTCTAAAAGCTCATAGGAAGTGTACCATTTTAATTTATTTGTGATTTTACATTTTCTTGGCTGTGCTTTACTCGTAACTTAACGTAGACCAGTCTGTTTAATTAGGCCTTGGATTGGGCTTCAAGTGAAATCATGCCCGAATCTTGAGCAGGCCCAACTAGATATATTGGATTCTGGTTTCAAGTACCCAATAATACCTCGATCTCCTTTTTCCGTACAATCCCTTTTTGTTTTATTGGCCCATGTTATGGGCCTTTCATAATTCAGATCGGGCCATGATGAGATACCGGCTAACCTTACGAAATTGACACGGGTGGCCCAGAAGCTGATAGATCATTTAATGAGTACTAATTAAGGAACAAAAATTCTCATAAAATAATAATAATAATAATAAGGAACAAATTATCATCAACGCTAAAGATGAAAATAAAAACAGAATAATTGTTACTTACTGTAAATAAAGACAAAGATCCATTTGTCAACTTAGATAAATATGAAAAATCTAAAGCAAATATCTATCCCAAACTCCAAATCAAAGTTACAGTACTAATCTTATATCGTTCAGACAAGTAATTAAATGCTTAATAACGTCGAAAAATCACTTCACCACAAAAGGCGACAGGAGTCTAATTACTTCTTAACGTGAGAGGGGAATTCCAAGTCATCCATCTTGCTGTGAGGTTCCCTTGAAGGAGGTTTTTGTTTGAAGCCCAATGCCTTTTGCTTCTGTCCTCTTCATGATCCTCAGCCTTTTACATGATTCAATGAACATTCTGCAAATCAATTGAAAAGTAGTTGCTTTAGTATTAGTATAAGATTTTTCGCACTCTAATGAAGATCTTGGTGCTGAAAAATAGTTACTTTAGAAAAAGTCAGGTTTGATTATATTTCTTTAGCCATAACCGAATTTGATCTTCTAAATTTCCTTAAAAACAATTAATTAGCCTAAAGTTGTCTAGAAGTGAGACTTACGTCCAGGGAACATCTCCCACGAGCATCCAGTCCCCATCTTTGTCCTCATATATAGGAACGTATTCTGAACTGTCCGCATCATTCAATGCCTCACCTGTCAACGGGCCAAATACCATATAAGGGCAGCTGAATTACGTCTTTGATCCACCAAAACAACTATAATAAAAGAATGAAGTATATAGAACCTATGTCTGACAAGAAAAATGAATTTGATATATCGATCTGTTCCAATTTATAGAAAACTATAGGCAACTTGATATTGGAAAAAATGTTCCACAGTTGAGTTTCACCCGACAATTTGCTTGTTATCAAAGACGTTAGCATAACTGAATCATCATTAATATCAGTTGCAAAAGTTAGAGGCCGAGATTTTGTACAAGAATACATGGATTAATATTTTGCATGGCGAGACCGACGAACCACATAATTAGCTTACGCTCATATCATGCAACACTTAATTGGCTAGTAAACAAGTACTTCAATAGCTAGCTACATGTAGAGACCAAATATATGGATATATAAATGACTTACCAAAGCCAAAAAGCTTTTCAAGATTAATCTCGAGATCAGAGTAGTCTTTGTGCACACTCAAATCAATTTTGCGAAGGAAAGGGGCGCCATCCATGCTAACTTTGACGTACATTTTGGTTGATTCTTGACCATTAAAGCTGCTCTTTCTCCGATATGAACACACCGGAGGCCATCCCACAACTTGATTCTTAGATTTAGCTTCATCCGAGCTCTTGCTATTCTCATCATGGTCTCCTTCCATCTCAGCAAAAACCCTTTTCTTCTCATTTTTCTCCATTGCTTGACTAGAGCCACCTGGTAGCCCCAACCTGAGCTCTGTAATTTCAAGGCCAACCCCATCTTTAGTCATTTCTTCTCTTGACGATTGATGTGGATACTTCTTTTTTCTCTTTCAAGACTTCGAACCCTTTTTCTTTTGCTGTATATGATTCAAAAGGGTTTCCGACGGTTGATTTATTTATAGTATTGGCGATATTTGTTTTTTCTTACATCAAACAGCTAAGTTTTTGTAGTGCATGTTTGGAAGAAAAGACATGGTAGGAGCAATGCCAGGTCAATTAAACTCGGTGGTCGGTCACATGAGATACAACGGTAGGGAAGTGTATGCTACCTAAACCACTACAAAAGGCCAGCAAATTGAAATTCGGATAGGGAACACATCCTAAGGCTATTGATCTTTGATGATTGGGAGGAATTAATCCCCTTGCCCTCTGACTTGGTTAGCAGGAACAATCCACGTGCTCTGCCTGATTAAGCGTTCTCAAAAAATTTGAACTTTCATTACCTCCACACAATCGCAAAACTGAAAAAAGAAATAGAAAAAAGAAAATTTTCATATAAAAAAGTCCTTATTATCAATAGTAGGGGTATAAATTAATTCAGTTGGACTACATGCATGCTTTTTCTTTTTTCTAATTGTTTCTTGATCAAAATCTTTGCCTTAAATTTGATAAAACCTCATTTTACACTCGTGAATCTTGTGTCTTTCGACAAATTATTTCTTTGGAACAATGTATTATTTGATTAGTCATTTCATAAATTAGCTATTCACGCAATGTTCTTCGAAAATAATTCTCGAAAAGCTCAAATTATTTTCTATGGATAAGTCTAAACGCACATAATCTTCTGTCGGACACTTAAACAGGGAAATAATCCACGACCCCCTCAAACCCAAAATAAAGTTTTTCGAGCGTTGATTATAATATCTAACGTGAGAACATGCAAGCGTGTCCAGTTCTATGTTGTTTGCTATTGCCTCTCCCGGAGAAAAGCACAGTCGTGCCAAACTGCCAATATTTTTTGGCAGATCACAATAATCAAATCCATTACAAACTATTATAGGCGAATGGAGTATATCACAAAAAAATGACACAAAAAGATCGTGTGAGACATTTGGGAAACTAAAACCACAGTATACTAATGCAATGTACAAAATCATTAATTGTTTCGTATATTTAATTTAGTTTCTTTTCATTACTAAGAGATAGTGTTTTCTACTCATACACGGGATACAAGTTAATCTAAGCGAACAAGAGATTAGAATATATTTCAACATCCAAACTTGATTAATCGATAGGAAAAGAATCTAGTTCAAGCATACGAATCCATTCATGCCCAACCGTATCTTGAAGGTGATACGAATCTTTTGAGGCTAGTACAAAGAGAAAAATCATCAGACTGTTAACCAACCTAACTACTTAGGATAAATTGTCTCACATTTGGGGTACTAAGATAGATTTAAGCACATCCTCAGCCAGTACCTTCTTTTTTTTTTCCAGCCCTCTCTGGGGGGGTTAATCAGGTCAGTATCTGTGCACTTGATTTTTTTTGTTCTGTTACAAAAGAAATCTTTTGGACAACCATAAAAGAAATGTAATGTGAGATTAAAGAAAATTGTAATGCTTACAAGGATCTATTTAGAATGCTACAGTTTACCCCTCCACAAATTTACTTTTGAGGATTGAAACGGATGAACTGCAGTATTACACTGATTTTTGAACATGTAGAACCAACGTTCTTTGTACATGCTAGTTAATGAAGTAACTGAATATTACAAAAAGATATTATACGCTTACCTAAACACCCATTGTAATATTGATTAATAATTCAGTATGTTTCTTCCCAACCGAGCATCTTGTGTCATTAGCGTTGGACAAGGATGTAAAGCGCATCTACATAACATCCCACAAAGGGTACATGTGATGGAGTTGTCTCCGGGCACATTAGCCCATTACAGTGCCTTTGCCTTTTTGGTTGGGAAGTTTAAAGACATGCCTTTGAGGATCCATTTATTTTCCTTCCGCAACACAGAAGTCTTTAAGAAATTGAGTACCCAAATTACCAGAAGAATCCAACTGTCGATGGACATGAAGGCTGGATCAATAGTGTACTTCTCCGTAAAAAAATTCAATATCTGACCCCTCTTAAAAAAAAAATTGAGACCATAGCTGATGCTGTGATAGCTCATCCTTGGTGTAGGCGGCCCCTTAATTGCATGCGAGTATCACGTGAAGGGTGCAAGCATCAAAAGTCTCTGCTAA
>CM045566.1:1844682-1964445 GCA_024721245.1 Mitragyna speciosa | reverse complement strand
TTGAAGGAAAAGATATCCTCCTTTTGTGGTACAATACTTACTCTCTAACATTCCTTCAGCTCTTTTCTTTTTCATTGGGTTTCCAGCTTCTGGATTGTTATTATCTAGAAGAGGAAGGAAACAAAAGCTCAAGACGGTTATGTTAAATTGAGGTGCCATGATATTGTTGTGTGGATCAGAGTCTTGTAGACTGAATAAACATAAAGCAACTGAACCTGATGAAATTTTCATTATCTTGGAATGCAGATTGGTTTTAGTGCGCCTCAAGGTTGTGGGAAAACAACACTTGTCTTTCTTTGCACTAGATTATCTTTTTCCAATCACTGAGAGGTTGATATCTGTTGAATTTGAGCTGTCTAAATTTTTCTTAATGAATACAAGGAAAAGAACTATTGATAACTCCCGTAATACATTAAATCTGTCAGGAAGATGCAAGCATTTCCATTGACGACTTCTATTTAACAGCGGAAGGCCAGGTTAAATGTCTTGGGGATTTGTGAAGCATATTTCCCTACGTTCTAGTGATTTTTTCTGCTTCATGTTCTGATTGCATAGTACAACTGTAATATAATTTTAGGCAAAACTGCAAGAAAGCAATCTGGGGAATGCTCTTTGGAGATAAGGTTCTTGTTTTTCATTTTCATTTTATTTTATTTTTTTTTCCCAGAAAGAGATACAGAGCTGATAAGAATTACTGAAACCTGTCCTTTTGACATCAGTTTCATGGAAATGCTGGAAGCCATGAGCTTTCATTGTCTGTTGTGACACTGAAAGCTCTGCGCAAATGGACTAAAGAAGGTAAGAACCTTCAGATTCAATGCTCCTTCGCATAATTATCAGTTTTCTTAAAAGGATAACCGAGTTTATTTGCATTAATCTTTTCAGGAATGAAGATGAAGATTGCCTCGATATGATAAAGTAAGCTGATATAACTGTCAAGTTTTTGGATCGTAGTCATATCTTAGGAGTTTAGATTTGCCTATGCGTCGCTTGACTTTTCAGTCTGCAAACAATGGGTAGAGGTGACGGAGCTGATCCTTAAACATGGCCAGAGGTTGAGGGGCCACTAACGGTAATTAAGAGGATCTTCAATTTAGCATCATTACTGGACAAGTTGATTTTGGATTAGATTTTAATTTTTTTAAAAATTACTTGGCCTTTCCACCATCAATGGGCTTTGGCATGAACCTCTTTTGTAAAGTATGCACTCGTTATGGGGGTCTTTTCTCTTGTATACAAGGCTTTCTTTCTTTGATTTCTAAAAGTGACATGTAATTTTGAGTTCTAATAATTTCCTTATTGTTCTTTTTCTTTATCTTTCAGGCAGTACTGTTCGAGGGTTGGATGCTTGGTTTTAAACCTCTTCCACCTAAATTATCAAAGCTATTGATCCTCAGGTAAGAACACTTAACATTGACCCAGGGCAACATGTTATTCCTATTATTTCTTTCATCCTTTCACCATGTTAGCTGTATCAAATCATAATGACCAAATTGAACTTGATTTTGCAGGTGGAGATGGTGAATAAGAATTTAGAAGCATATTATGATGTGTGGGACAAGTTTGTGAACTCATGGATGGTCATCAAGATTCAAGATCCAAATTGCGTCTACCAGTGCTAATTGCAGGCTAATAAATAATAATTGATTTAGCCGTTCTGGGCACTAGGCTTTTTAGGAAAAACCTTTTCTTGTAATAATGTACGAGTAGCTAACTGGCCATGTGGGATTTACTTTCAGGCAGAGATTGCGCTATGAGGGCCGATGGGAAATCTGGCATGTCCGATGAAGGGGTTCAGTTGATAAACATACGCATGTGTTGCTTGATTAATACCAAACTTGGTAATGAAAGAGGTGGATAAACATATGCATGCCGTTCAGTACTGAAAGTTTATCTTCTTGGCTTCATTACAGGTCATGGATTTTGTTTCACGATATTTTCCTGCATACAAGGGTTACCTCCCTACTCTCTGCTAAGAAGGACCCAATAGTTCTACTCCAAAGCATGTCGTTGTAATTGAGATTGACGAAGGAAGAAATCCCATCCGCAGCTAGGTTAACACTAGCAGCTCTGAAGGCTATGGTGAGGATGGATTA
This sequence comes from Mitragyna speciosa, assembly GCA_024721245.1. NCBI lineage: Eukaryota > Viridiplantae > Streptophyta > Magnoliopsida > Gentianales > Rubiaceae > Mitragyna > Mitragyna speciosa. The sequence continues at coordinate 1,962,349 of CM045566.1, read as the reverse complement.
TGATTTTGCATGAGTATTTGCTTAGGCATGCATTTCTGGATCAGCCTTACAGTTGTAATATTACCATTAACTTTTGCTAGTCAATTTTTTGCGTAAATTAGAGGACATCATCGAACTCCTGTTTTTCTTTCTTGCAAAGCAGTGCTCCATCCAACTTAAAACTCAAAAAATTCAACACCCATAAATCATCACCCTTGTTTATGGACAAGAATACATGCCACGCTGAAAATGAGGGTGGATAGAAGAACTGAAATAATTTCAAATATATGAGATTGGAGAAACAACGTTAGGAGGAAAAATGTTGGTGCAGAAATGAATTTTTGAACTTAAAAGAAAAAAAACGTTTATCACTTCTGAAGATTTATTACGCCTGAGACTAACTAAAGTCACAGTAGTATTATTTCAAACCAAGTCGCAGAAATAGCCCACAAAACCAAGACAGCAAGGCACTGTTTATTTCAAGAGCACAAATTTAGCACCAAATAACTTCTTCGGACTTTATACCAACAATGTTAGAAACCTTTGCAGCAGACAATATCCAAACAGCACTCACATGCCTCGTAGCAACAGAAACAGCAACACAACGCGAACAAACTGCATATCAAACGTTGCACCGAAAAAAAAAAAGAAGCGAATCATGATCAGTGACCTGGAATATTATTTCTGTACTCAAGAAGACAAAGATGATTTTAGTTAATATTTTTGTATGAAAGAAATGTAGACAAACCAAGCATAGAGGCAGCCTTTTTCCTCATGTCGATGTTTGACATGGTCAGAGTAAGACATCCGCTGAGGGGGCGGGGGATCCATTTATTGTGTTTTGTTGTAAGATGAAGTAGCGTTTAGATTGATGCTTTTGCTTCCCAAATGTCTGCTTTTATAAATGAAATTCTTGTAAGGTAAGCCTGTGCTATTCAATTTATAACGTCTAATTTATATTTGATTTAGTGGTAAAGATTAAGAATGCTTAGTTATATCCTTCTTTTTGAAGTCTCACCTGCGTCCTATTTATGTTATTTGTATCAACGTCTCTATCTCTTCCCTTTCATGCAATTTCTTTCACGTGTTACACAAAAAATCAATCACATTCTAGTTGCCAATACGCAAATTGTTGACATGCTTTCTGGCTCCTCTCCCTCTCTATTGGATACTATATACAGATCCAACCACCAGGCCTCTCTCATATTAATATATGATCACCAAAACTTGTTAAGGTGAAAGAAACAAAAAATGTGTAATGCATTTATGTGGTTTCGTGCGGTTCATTCGTGATTGGGAAAGTAGGATGGATAAAAATCCTACATATAAGTTTCGGAAAATTCTTACAAGGCTTGGTTTACTGCTACATCTGTGAATTTTGTGATTTAAAAGAAAGTTACATAAGTATTTTTACATTATTTTCGTACATCAATGTACATCATTATACTTATGTGTCACTATTTTGGATATCTACTAGGAAACCGTGGACTTGGTCATTTAAGAATTCCTGTAAGTTTCTTAGTGGTAATATTATGCACATTCAATATTTTAATATGTATGGGACTAAAACATGAAATAAGTATATTTCATTAATCAAACACAATGGTAAGCCTCACTATTAGTTGGGCCTTTCCCTAATCCATTTTTGAAATGGTCAACATTGCAATAATAACACACGGAAAGCTAGGGTTAACAGCCCCTGCAGCGTCAAATGCAAATGAGAACGATTGATTGGCATGGCCATGTCTAATCAGTACTGATTTAAATAAACATATTCTACAATAAGCAATACTCTTATCATAATGAGATAAAAATACAAAGACATTATCACATTGATTTACGTAACGTGGGGAAAGAACATGGTTGAAAGAGATTTTATGGTCTACGTGTATAGAGAAGACTGGGCTGTCTAAATCAGTAATAGATGTGTGTTTGTGGAAAAGTAAAAAGAAAAATCGTTGCAAGATAACTCAGGAGTCATGAAGATAGCTTAAAGATAATGTTACTCTGTTTAAGATCCTACATGTTGCGTTAGGTGGCCTGTCTCGGTTACATTCAATCATGCAGCAATCCTCTAAAAACATAGTAATTGTTTGATCATTCACTTCAGTTATCACCAGCCCTATTTAAGATATTGATAAGTACAGCAATCACTAAGTAGCAGCCCAGCTGTTCAATCTTCAGTCTAGACTCATTACCAGATTTTCATTTTCTTGTGGGATGTCCACAAGAAATGTACAGGTCACAAGATAATGTATGTGATGCAGCGAATCAGCAACGGTGGGCAAGAAATGCCAACCATCTAATCGGATTCTTTCAGTTTTGCAGTATCACAAGTTTTCTGGCAACATGACGCGTGATTTATACACTTAAGTGTATACTGTTACAACAACTACTCCATCATCTGATTTCTAAGTTCTACTCAATCAGCTGATTTCTAAGTTCTGTCCCGCCTGACCTATTCCAGTGGAGGAGGTTTTACGATAAAGAACGAGCAACTATTGGTAATAGCAAACAACATACTAGCAATCAAAGCATGCATCAGCACCATTGATGCAGTTCTTTCAATCGATCTCGTCCACTTCTCACCACAAGTACCTCTTGCCTGTCTTTTTGACTAAAACAGAATTACAACGAGTAGTTTAAGCAAATTAAAATGGTAACCATAACGTTGCCACTCTTTAGATCTCGCCCACTTCTCACCAGATCTCACCAGAAGATAATTCTCACCCGTTTTTTGGCTAAGAGAATTAGAACAAGTAGTTTAATCAAATTAAAATGTTGAACATAATATTGCCATTCTTTTAATAGGTTTGACTTGAGACGCTTAAGGAAATCAAGTTTGATAATTGGCATTCTACCTGATATAGCTTTGAATGCTCCAAGGATAATAAAATTTCAGGTATCCTTTCTCTAGAAACCGTATGCATATGCCAGAAGCAAAAGCAAATTCCAAAAGGCATTCTTGTAGCTGTGCACATAGATGCGCAAACATAGCGCTTTAAACAATCAAGTCCGTTCATCAAAACTGATGCATACGCAATGATGCATTGTGCCGACAAGAAACGTGGCCTTCAGTATCATGTAACCTGACTTAATGAGCCAAGCAAGTACTTGCCTTCGACAAGTTACTCTACCAGGAACTAACCTAATGCAAAAAAACTAAACAAAATGGTAGAAGGATCAAAAACAGATACACTGCAAATTCAGAAACCAACGAAAACAATCTCAAGTTGCAAAGAACGATAATGCGCAGAGTTTCAGATTCTTTCCACGATGTTGAAAGTTTATGTTAAAGATCCAACGCCAATTCAAATAATAGATCAAAGTAAAGACCTAATAACGCACTTATATTATATAACGAACAACATAACAGAACTGAATTCTTACTGATCAATTGTGATAAACAAATATGAGATAGAATTGAATCCATAGGACTAATTACATAATACTTCAATGGGAAGCTACTATCAAATGAACGATATGATTATTACATCGAAATGGCATAGGTCAGTGCATTATGTAACTCTAAATGGCGCCACAGCACAAGCGGAACCACTGCAATAAACTAACAAGAACAATTGCATAAACGAATGGGAACCAACCCGTCACCTCACTATAATAATGAATATCAATCAAACAATTTCCTGAGCTACATATCAGCTATCAGCCTTCTTCTCTTTCGCCTTCTTATACTCCTCAAGCTCATTCAGCCACAAGTCTCCAAACTCACAATCCTTCCATGCCTTAAACCATGGACCTCCTAACGTGTAATGTATTGCCTTTGGAAATGTTCTGGAATCTCCCTCAACAATCCTGTTATGCCCCACCAGAAAATTCCACACAAATGAAATCTCCCCAATCTCTTCATCCTCCAACCACTGAAACCTATGCAAATATGCCCCTGATTCAGAATTGACCACATCAGGAGTCAAGATTCTATTCTTGGGATGACCACAATTGTACAAAACCATGGAAGACCAATTCTTCCTCGGATAAACTGTTTGCACAGCCCCATCCATTTTAGTTGTTTCTTTAGGTGTGTAATCATGTTGTACACACATTACAGCAAACTTATCATCAATCAACTCAGTTAATTCCTTAATATCACCAAGGTACAGAAAATCACAATCCACAAACATGGCCCAACCTTCAAAATTAGCTAAATGAGGAGTCAAAAATCGCGTAAACGAAAACTCAGTGCTCTCTAACTTCCCTCTTTCACGCCAATAAAGACCCTTTTCTCTCAACTCAGATTGCTTAATAGGGGTGATCTCAATTGGGATGGAAGATCTTTTGAGCAATGAGTAACGACAAACCTCATAAGCAATGTCCTCACGCGGATCATACCCAATGAAGATCTTGAATTGAGGTTTATTAGCATAGTCCTTGTTCACCTTGCCATTGATCGGATTCTTGGGAATGGAATCAAATTCAACTTTAGGGCTGACAGATTTCTTTACATCTTCATTGTTGAAATTCAATCCTGCCACCAACGTAGACATTTTTTTTTTTTTACTCCAAGATTTCAATCCTGCAAAGCCCAGAAAAATAAAAAATCAAATATTTTCAACAAAAATCAAGAAAATCATACGTGAATTACTACCCCAAAGTTCTCATCTTTTCTTGTAAAATTAACTACCTTGTTGGAGGAATTGAAGTTTTTAGATCTGGGACGGACCTCAAACGGAAATAGAAGAGAAAAATTTTGGAGGGTGGAGAAAAAGCGTCAAAAAAGTAAAAGATGAAGCACAAAAATATAGGGGAAGTGATATTTATGTGCAGAGAAAAAAATGGAAGAGAGGAGAGGGTGTCAAGGAAGTCATAACATTACAATTCCAGCAAGGTATCTTTCTTTTACAGTTGTCAATTATCTGTCGGTGATTTAGTTTTGCTGTATAAATGGTAATTCTGCCTTGTCCATTCCCAGTTTTCCTTTCCCGGACTTTCTGGTTGGACTCAAGATGATGATTAAATCTGTGTACTGCCACCCCTAGTTGATTGTTGACTGCCTTTTTCTTGAATTATCCTGTATATTTTACACCCCCAGCTTTAAAGTTGTTTTCTTGGGTTTTCATTATTTCCAAAATTAATTTTTAAAACCCTTTTTATCGTACTGGTCTTAAAAAAAGTGTCAGTACTTTTTTGTTAAAAAAATTAAAAATTTCAGAAACTTTAGCAGCCTAAAAAAAAAAAAAAAATGTACACATACAACAATCAAGTGACCATCTGAAAATTGAATGGTATTGTCGTTTATTGAGGAGCTTCTAAAAGCTCATAGGAAGTGTACCATTTTAATTTATTTGTGATTTTACATTTTCTTGGCTGTGCTTTACTCGTAACTTAACGTAGACCAGTCTGTTTAATTAGGCCTTGGATTGGGCTTCAAGTGAAATCATGCCCGAATCTTGAGCAGGCCCAACTAGATATATTGGATTCTGGTTTCAAGTACCCAATAATACCTCGATCTCCTTTTTCCGTACAATCCCTTTTTGTTTTATTGGCCCATGTTATGGGCCTTTCATAATTCAGATCGGGCCATGATGAGATACCGGCTAACCTTACGAAATTGACACGGGTGGCCCAGAAGCTGATAGATCATTTAATGAGTACTAATTAAGGAACAAAAATTCTCATAAAATAATAATAATAATAATAAGGAACAAATTATCATCAACGCTAAAGATGAAAATAAAAACAGAATAATTGTTACTTACTGTAAATAAAGACAAAGATCCATTTGTCAACTTAGATAAATATGAAAAATCTAAAGCAAATATCTATCCCAAACTCCAAATCAAAGTTACAGTACTAATCTTATATCGTTCAGACAAGTAATTAAATGCTTAATAACGTCGAAAAATCACTTCACCACAAAAGGCGACAGGAGTCTAATTACTTCTTAACGTGAGAGGGGAATTCCAAGTCATCCATCTTGCTGTGAGGTTCCCTTGAAGGAGGTTTTTGTTTGAAGCCCAATGCCTTTTGCTTCTGTCCTCTTCATGATCCTCAGCCTTTTACATGATTCAATGAACATTCTGCAAATCAATTGAAAAGTAGTTGCTTTAGTATTAGTATAAGATTTTTCGCACTCTAATGAAGATCTTGGTGCTGAAAAATAGTTACTTTAGAAAAAGTCAGGTTTGATTATATTTCTTTAGCCATAACCGAATTTGATCTTCTAAATTTCCTTAAAAACAATTAATTAGCCTAAAGTTGTCTAGAAGTGAGACTTACGTCCAGGGAACATCTCCCACGAGCATCCAGTCCCCATCTTTGTCCTCATATATAGGAACGTATTCTGAACTGTCCGCATCATTCAATGCCTCACCTGTCAACGGGCCAAATACCATATAAGGGCAGCTGAATTACGTCTTTGATCCACCAAAACAACTATAATAAAAGAATGAAGTATATAGAACCTATGTCTGACAAGAAAAATGAATTTGATATATCGATCTGTTCCAATTTATAGAAAACTATAGGCAACTTGATATTGGAAAAAATGTTCCACAGTTGAGTTTCACCCGACAATTTGCTTGTTATCAAAGACGTTAGCATAACTGAATCATCATTAATATCAGTTGCAAAAGTTAGAGGCCGAGATTTTGTACAAGAATACATGGATTAATATTTTGCATGGCGAGACCGACGAACCACATAATTAGCTTACGCTCATATCATGCAACACTTAATTGGCTAGTAAACAAGTACTTCAATAGCTAGCTACATGTAGAGACCAAATATATGGATATATAAATGACTTACCAAAGCCAAAAAGCTTTTCAAGATTAATCTCGAGATCAGAGTAGTCTTTGTGCACACTCAAATCAATTTTGCGAAGGAAAGGGGCGCCATCCATGCTAACTTTGACGTACATTTTGGTTGATTCTTGACCATTAAAGCTGCTCTTTCTCCGATATGAACACACCGGAGGCCATCCCACAACTTGATTCTTAGATTTAGCTTCATCCGAGCTCTTGCTATTCTCATCATGGTCTCCTTCCATCTCAGCAAAAACCCTTTTCTTCTCATTTTTCTCCATTGCTTGACTAGAGCCACCTGGTAGCCCCAACCTGAGCTCTGTAATTTCAAGGCCAACCCCATCTTTAGTCATTTCTTCTCTTGACGATTGATGTGGATACTTCTTTTTTCTCTTTCAAGACTTCGAACCCTTTTTCTTTTGCTGTATATGATTCAAAAGGGTTTCCGACGGTTGATTTATTTATAGTATTGGCGATATTTGTTTTTTCTTACATCAAACAGCTAAGTTTTTGTAGTGCATGTTTGGAAGAAAAGACATGGTAGGAGCAATGCCAGGTCAATTAAACTCGGTGGTCGGTCACATGAGATACAACGGTAGGGAAGTGTATGCTACCTAAACCACTACAAAAGGCCAGCAAATTGAAATTCGGATAGGGAACACATCCTAAGGCTATTGATCTTTGATGATTGGGAGGAATTAATCCCCTTGCCCTCTGACTTGGTTAGCAGGAACAATCCACGTGCTCTGCCTGATTAAGCGTTCTCAAAAAATTTGAACTTTCATTACCTCCACACAATCGCAAAACTGAAAAAAGAAATAGAAAAAAGAAAATTTTCATATAAAAAAGTCCTTATTATCAATAGTAGGGGTATAAATTAATTCAGTTGGACTACATGCATGCTTTTTCTTTTTTCTAATTGTTTCTTGATCAAAATCTTTGCCTTAAATTTGATAAAACCTCATTTTACACTCGTGAATCTTGTGTCTTTCGACAAATTATTTCTTTGGAACAATGTATTATTTGATTAGTCATTTCATAAATTAGCTATTCACGCAATGTTCTTCGAAAATAATTCTCGAAAAGCTCAAATTATTTTCTATGGATAAGTCTAAACGCACATAATCTTCTGTCGGACACTTAAACAGGGAAATAATCCACGACCCCCTCAAACCCAAAATAAAGTTTTTCGAGCGTTGATTATAATATCTAACGTGAGAACATGCAAGCGTGTCCAGTTCTATGTTGTTTGCTATTGCCTCTCCCGGAGAAAAGCACAGTCGTGCCAAACTGCCAATATTTTTTGGCAGATCACAATAATCAAATCCATTACAAACTATTATAGGCGAATGGAGTATATCACAAAAAAATGACACAAAAAGATCGTGTGAGACATTTGGGAAACTAAAACCACAGTATACTAATGCAATGTACAAAATCATTAATTGTTTCGTATATTTAATTTAGTTTCTTTTCATTACTAAGAGATAGTGTTTTCTACTCATACACGGGATACAAGTTAATCTAAGCGAACAAGAGATTAGAATATATTTCAACATCCAAACTTGATTAATCGATAGGAAAAGAATCTAGTTCAAGCATACGAATCCATTCATGCCCAACCGTATCTTGAAGGTGATACGAATCTTTTGAGGCTAGTACAAAGAGAAAAATCATCAGACTGTTAACCAACCTAACTACTTAGGATAAATTGTCTCACATTTGGGGTACTAAGATAGATTTAAGCACATCCTCAGCCAGTACCTTTTTTTTTTTTCCAGCCCTCTCTGGGGGGGTTAATCAGGTCAGTATCTGTGCACTTGATTTTTTTTGTTCTGTTACAAAAGAAATCTTTTGGACAACCATAAAAGAAATGTAATGTGAGATTAAAGAAAATTGTAATGCTTACAAGGATCTATTTAGAATGCTACAGTTTACCCCTCCACAAATTTACTTTTGAGGATTGAAACGGATGAACTGCAGTATTACACTGATTTTTGAACATGTAGAACCAACGTTCTTTGTACATGCTAGTTAATGAAGTAACTGAATATTACAAAAAGATATTATACGCTTACCTAAACACCCATTGTAATATTGATTAATAATTCAGTATGTTTCTTCCCAACCGAGCATCTTGTGTCATTAGCGTTGGACAAGGATGTAAAGCGCATCTACATAACATCCCACAAAGGGTACATGTGATGGAGTTGTCTCCGGGCACATTAGCCCATTACAGTGCCTTTGCCTTTTTGGTTGGGAAGTTTAAAGACATGCCTTTGAGGATCCATTTATTTTCCTTCCGCAACACAGAAGTCTTTAAGAAATTGAGTACCCAAATTACCAGAAGAATCCAACTGTCGATGGACATGAAGGCTGGATCAATAGTGTACTTCTCCGTAAAAAAATTCAATATCTGACCCCTCTTAAAAAAAAAATTGAGACCATAGCTGATGCTGTGATAGCTCATCCTTGGTGTAGGCGGCCCCTTAATTGCATGCGAGTATCACGTGAAGGGTGCAAGCATCAAAAGTCTCTGCTAATTTTGTTTTTGCCTTTTGTTTTGGGTTTTTTTTTCTTTTGTGGTTGTTTTTGGTTTTGTTTTTGTGGGGTTGGGGGCGGGGGGGAGTTGTCCTTTCATGGGAATTCCTAGTTCCCAGCTTTTGTAAACTTCCGGTATCCCACACGGCACATGATTGCGTTGAATTTGAGGATGAAATGATCCAATACAAACTTTGTCTCAATTTAATTCATGCTACGACATATTACATGGACTTGAAAAAAAGCAAGACCTATTTCAATTGGTTGCAACTTACTACAGTCGTGTCTCCAAAAACAAATTAAACTCCGAAATTTTCCAGTTCTTACTCTATTTTTTGGCCACCTCTTTTTCTTTTCTTCAATTTTCTACCTCTCAATTGCCATGACAAGGAAATAACTCATAGGAGGACCAAAATGAAGTCCGCTAGTCATAACAAACCGTACTTCCACCTGATAATATATGAAGCACCCAGCACATTCTAAGATCTTCAATAAGAGCACAAAAATCATAGACCCACATCACATTGTAAGGGCCGGCAAATTTTGTGGATACATCATATTTTTGTTGTGGGCATTTACTTGCAAATGCCAAATACTGAAACCTGGGTGGGACCCACGGCTCATTTTGACAATTCCGTTCTCCCCGCATTGAAGAAGAAGAAGAACCACACAGACATGAACTTGAGATGGAGCAAGAAACTGAAGATGTTGCCTTGTCAATTTCTTTACTACAAATATCAAATATTCACTTTTATGAGGCAATGACAAAATTTCTCACATGCAGTAGCATTTTTACATCAAGAATATCAATCAAATGGGAAGTACAACATGCTCTTCAAATTGCTATGACTATCAAGAGTATTGTTCTGTGCTGACAATGATCGGAACCATTAATCTTTCAAGTCCAAGTGAGCTTGCTTCAGTCGAAAAGTTGCTCGTACTGTTGGCGGCACAAACTCTGTCTCTGCATCAATAGTTCACTAAAGGGAGTAATTTATGCACATTTGCAAGGAACTCATATCTTTATCGTGCAGAGGTCAAACTGGAGCAAACTGAAAAGGTCTTAAGTAACAGTAAAACTCCCTGTGATTCTCATGAAAACCAGAAATCATCACTCTGGATAATTTTCCTCTTTGCAACAGGGTATTCCAACATCCCAAGAGGATTTCTCAATCAGCACAACACAGAAAACCTTCTTACAGCCAGGTTAGTTGAGCATGAGACTAAAATACGGAGTTAGATGGCAGGACTCTTAGACCCTTCTGATTTCTCTAATTTACCATTCGTTGAAAATCCACTGGCGTGTGGATTGTCTGTGCCCACATTTTCCAAGGTTTCCTCAGTCTGGTGATCAGGCGATTCTGTGACAGCAGAACTCTGCCTGCCTTCAAAATATGTAGAGTATGGGAAGTACTCAGCACATTGTACTTTCCATCCTGCGAAAAAAAAGGTAAAACAAATTCAGCACTAGATAATATTTATTCTCTTTATATCACATAGCAGTGTACATTTTCTGATGCACAAGCTTCCATTGCGTTGCATATGCATCAGAAAATAACTCAACAAGATGGAGACAAATGTGAATTAACATCAGATTGGAATACTATAAAGAATGAAGTAGATAAGATAACCCAGACATGAAGTAACACATCCCCACATGCAAGCAGTGAATACTCACTAAGCTAATTACAATTAACCACTCAGGTATAGATTGCATTCATATTGGATATTTGTAGGCAGGCATCCCATCTGAGAAGCTGTAATTTATAGTTATACAGCAAAAGCATGCCTCTTCTCCATTCCAGTATGGGAATCTAAACAAAGACTCCTAACTTTATTCGTCTCAATTCAGCTAGTCTTTGTCACTGGCCAGCCAGTACTCTCTCTTCATCCTTCTCCTTTTATTTTGAATACTAATAAACATACAATCTATGCTCATACATGAAAAGCAGATCTTTTCACATGTGAAGCTCCCTCCTTACGTCCAGTTTTATCCTATCCTCATCTCCTCTAGCAATCAAGATTTCAGAGATCTGAAACTGACATGAGAAGCAAGCAAGAGAAATGGAACCAAGACTTACTTGAAGCTGCATCATGGTCCCCCAATGTTTGCTCTAAGAGCTTGTGAACTGCAACACAGTCCTTGAGCTTCCATTTCCTTCCATTTCTGATTAAAGGAAAATATGTGAAGTTCAAATATACAATTATTTCCATTAAAGAAAAATAATATGTAAAACAGATTCAAAGACAACATAGAAAATTTCAGATTGCCAAGTGACAATACATTGACAAAGGTTCATTGCTTGAATCTTCAATCAATTTGATAGCCTCATCCTTTTTGTTGGGTTCCAAAACAAACATCATTTCTGCTGCAGCTGCCCTATGCATCAATGAATCTGCAGAACAAGAAACCAAACACAAGATCTCAGGTAATTACAACAACGTACCATGCAATGTGTTTAATTTGATACTTGAACATTTAGAGGTATACAATAACCTTTATGTTTATCAAAGAAAGAGACATTTGCCTCCACAAGAGATTTCTCATGCAACTGACTACAAAACCAGAAAACCAGGTGAGATACAAATGATTAGTGGAAGCATGCAGCCAGAAAGTCGGAAAGGGTGGATGGGGAAGGGGGTGGTTTGGAGGGAAAATTTTAGAAGACAAGAGTACCAGTACATAGGTCGTTCTAGTTCAACTGTCGCCCAGATAAGTTTTTCAGTATGCGTTACTGGAGCTGGCAAGGATTCTACCTCATGAAAGAATTTTATCTGCAAAATTTATACATCATATTAGGATGGCAAGCGAAATAGCCCCTTCAGAACTCCAAACAATACTTAACAGAATCTGTAGGTATATCATGGATCCCCAACAAATATGGCCAAGAATTTAATCAATTTGTTTCAGCTACGCACCAAACACCGATGGCTGTCCGGGTGGTCGGCATCCAACCGCATTAGATTCCTTACTGCCTGCAGAAAAGAAAGAAGTTTCTTCATCCGCTACCATTAAACAAAAAACAAGCAGAGCTAGTTAAGCCCCACAAGCAAAAGGAGAAAGACTCAATGATAATTGCTGAAACAGTATATGTACAACAAATGTATAGCCCCTCCGCCCTTTTCTTTTCCTTGTGTCCTTCTCACCACACTGACTTTATAAAGTGAATTTAGAACTATGCAAAAATGTTACCCGATTTGGTATGAAGCAAACATGTCTTGAAGTGAGCCATTAAAGATGTCTCCTTAAAAATTTAGGTGTCTGGTATATAACCATAAAATTGGGATGAACGGAATATTACTTCCAAAAGTGGCTTCGTGCTTTTTGTCCGTTGAACCTTAATAACAATAAACTATTACATGTCAAGGTAGCTAGTGTTGTGCATTCAGAAAATGCTTGAAGCACAACTGATCAAACCAAATCCTAAAATCAAAATTAGGCAAGTGAGACAAAAATTGTTGGCTTCACCACTGGTTAGGAGCCTATTCTCAAAATTCTTTAAAATTACTGAAAAAAATGAGTTGTAGCTGAAAAGAGCTATTTGGAAACCGGAAAAGTGTTATGTCTTCCTTTGATAATCAAAAGTACGATTCAAACATCTCAAGCAGTACATATGCTCACAATATTTGTCCATCCTTCATCAAGCTAAAAACAAAAGGAAAAATCTTAAAATAGGTCTTTTCTTAAAAAAAAAAAAATGATTGGATTCAATTCTTAGAAAATGATATTAAAGACTAAGCATCTAGTAGTCAAATTTATATTATCTTCAGCTGTTGATGAGAATTCTAACGAAAGGTCAAAAAAACAAAGAAAGTCAATTCATGATCATGAAGATCATGCAAAACGATGCATTGATAATTTTAATGTCTGTCACTCTCATTTGATTTAAAAAAGAAACAAAAAAGATTCTCATACTTCCTTTGGAAAACTATCAGCCTTCACTGAAATGTCACTGAGATGACAGGTCATCCTTTATGGATAAGGGGTGGAGTTTGGAAGCTAGGAAGGGGATTTTCCTCTAAATTTGGAAATTAAAATTTTCTACCTTCAACGTGCATAAGAGCTTCTTCTTTCTGATATTTACTTCAAAAGAGAGTAGGTGTGTCTCCAAGACATTAGGAGAATATTCCTGAAGACGCTTCAAATACTTTGTCGCTTCCTGTAAAGGATCTTCAACCTACAAAAGCAATCCCAAATGCAAAGATCTTGTTCATCAAAATTTTCTCTTTTGATTTGAATGGGCAACTTGTTCATCAATACTGTATGAAATGAAGAAGACCGAGATTTATGTAGAGGTATGAGAATTCAAACATTTAAAGAACCGGATAAATATCAAAGCGTACAAGACTAATTACCTGCAATAACTTTTCACCATGAGGATCTGGATCTACAGGTTTCACATGACGCTTCACAGATCTAGAGACGCTAGTGGCATTTGCTTCCTCATTTTTTGTTTCAGCCTCCTAAAAACAAATCAAATACAATCAGAGTGCATATGCAAGTAATACTTGTTACAAGCTACAAAAAGAAACTCCAAATACTTTCTTAGCTCGTGCTTCCGCCTTTTTTTGTCTTTGCCTCAGTTTCTTTCTTTGAGAAGGGGGCAACTTCAACATCTCATCATCTTCTTCCACTGATGACTTAGAAGGAGAATCATACAGCTTTATGTAGCATCTGAATATCAATTCAAATAGCATGTTAATTGAATATAGAAATATTGCAATCCTTAAGGCATAATAAATGTTCAGTGTTTGCTAGCCATGTGCACAACATGGAAGCAACAGTATGATACTAAAATGAGAACCAACGGCAGTTCTCATGGCATTAAGGTATACCAATCTAATTACTGTCAACTTCCTAAAAATTTGTGTTGCTTCACATGCATAATTACTTGAGCAATAAAAACCTTTGATCTTGTTATCAAATGATCAAGAATTAGAAGTTATGTTCATTAGAAGAATTACCTGACAGCTCCATAAGCTGCTTTACGAAAATAAGCATGTGAATGTAGATGATCTTGAAATTTCAACATTTCAACATAAGTCCGAAGAGTCATTTTTCTTAGGCAATAGGAATGAAAATCAAATTGGTCTTCTACGATATCAGCATAGTGCTTTTCAACAGCTAAGAATTTCTTCAAAGCTCGTCCAAGGTCGCCTTGGCGAAAGTAACTTTCACCCGATGCCAATTCATACCTACCAATCGAAAGACAAATTACCGTAAGCAAAGTTTCTACAATCCCCGAAAATATTCGTGAGAAGGTCTGAAAAGAGGCACACCACATGCACTGCATATCATAGAGGTTGTTGTGTTGCTCTCCATCTTTGGTGAACAATACAGCTGTCTTTTCTGCCAAAGCAACCTTCAAAGAAATTTCCCAAAATGAAAGAATGACTCAACAATTGAGACCAAGAAAGCCCATTAAACGAAAAAGGATCAGCTTAGATAACTTTAAAAAATGAAGAATATATTTCTTTTTCCTGCAGTAAGAAAAACTTTTATGTTAATGCTTTTAACCTGATCAGCCTGCAGCATGCGTTTAACACATTCACTATTAATGTAGCGATCCGCAAGATCCATACACCTTGCTTCATTTGCCATTGCAGCAGCAGCTACCCAGCCACCAGCATGCTTTAAAATCCTGCTCTGTTGTAGACAGAAAATCACATAAGTAGCATAAATGGAGCAACACTCCAAATTGAAAACAAACCCTACTCGGCACACTCCTGATCCTGTTCTCCAGCATTGCAGAAGATGAAGGTAGGGAAAAACTGAATAAGGATCTGGTGAGGGTTGAGAGAAATTAAGATTTGAAATCAAATCTTGTAACTACCCCCCCCCCCCCCCCCCCCCCCCCCCCACAAAAAAAAAAAATCATTTTATCCCCAACACAATTCATGTTCCCATGCTATTATCATACAACTACCAAAATTAATATCATTCTAACATGCTCTTATATGTATTTAATTTCCTGACTCCCAAGTTACTCTTTTACCAACCATGTCCTCTGGTCTTTTTTTAGTATCTAGCACATCTACTACCCAAGCAGGTGCAATTATAGTTCTGCTTTGAGCAAATTTAGTAACTTCTTTCTCCCCTAAAGTAGCTATTTTAAACATATCATAAGAGCAAATTCAGTACCTCATTTCTCCCCTAAAGGAGCTACCTTAAACATATCTTAAGCTGATCATTTCTTATTCCTTCATACACATCTATCCTGCTTAATTAAGCCATGAAGGACATAGTTAATTAAACAATCAGAAGACAGTAGGATAAACATTTCAACAAGAAAAACTAATCTGGTCAAATTCTGACAGTTCATAAGTGAATGGGAATGAAACAGACAATAAACCAGTAACACATGGGCAATGCAACATAAACATCGCAGGTATGTATTAACATCCATGCACATAAAAGACAAACCTTAACAGAGTACAAGTCGATTGCAGTTGGAGTGTGTGCTATAGCCTCATCAATTTTTGTTAGAGCAAGATCGTGTCGACCACGTCTGTCATAGTGCTGCAACAGTGAAGATCATAAGGAGATTTATGAAAGTTTATACATGCAGAGAAAAGGATGCAAATGGACATCGAGGAGATCATACGAAACCTGAGCCAAATAAAACAAGGTCCACATTAGTGTTGAAGGTGGCTCTTTGTCCAAGCTGAACCAAGGGAAAAACAAAGCATGACGATGAATAAAAATAGGTATTGTGTATCAGGTCTAATCATAGATAACCGACCTATATAGCAAAAAAAGCCCTTTAGGACACTATCAACATCTAGTTAACATAAGTTTCCAGTAGTATCTCCTTGACAACATCTTGCCTCATCACCATAATAACAAAAGTAATACAGCAGATCTAGTAGCCAGAACTTTAAATTTGTAGCAGAGTAATATAATTTCTTTCATTATATCAACAATTAAATAATTTCATTCATTATATTAAATATACCATGTTAACTCTTCACTATGTTTTCCAAGCAAAATGATATTAAAGGGTTTGTCACCAGTAGTAAATTAACCATTTCGACTTTAAGACAAAAGGCTGGAAATGACCTATAAAACTGGGCAAGACAGAACTGAGTTGAGATGTCCCAAAAGTGTCAAAAAAAGCAATAACAATCCAACAAATGTAAAAATTTAAACCTCTGGTAGCTCCCAGGGTATCCACCAGTAGTCTTGAGGGAATCCTCCAAATCAAGAATTACATTTTCCAGAATATCTGCCTGTACAAGAGTAGCCAACTAGTAAAAATGGTGTTAAAAACCCAGCAGAAATAACTATTCTTTTGCATAAACTAGAAAGATTACAAGGGAACACCTAACCTTTCCAGGGTGGTCATAGAGAGAGGATAGATCAGAAAATAATGAAGGAATCCCCTACACAAGCATCACAGAAAGTGGATAATTTTCACAACCAGGATGGCATTTAAACTCAAAAATTTTACTTGTTAAAGTGAAAAAGTTAACTACTCAATATAATATGAAGAAATGAAATTCCATACCTTTGTTAGAAGAGGACGAATATAATTCTCCGCTGCTTTCTGGAACTTTTCACCGTCAAGAAAATCAAGTGGGATTCTCTGGCATATAAAGTTTAGGATTTGAACAAAAGAATAAAAGAAGGAACAGTAGATTCAATTTAGATTTTGGAAATTCTGCAAATTGGGGAACAAACAATCTCAAAAGGGTCTACTTCCACACAGTAAACAAAAATCCTTTTTGTGGCCAACTAGCTACATCCACATCACAGCCAAACAAGGATAGTGAACAATCCTCATACTTGCGGCCAACTAGCTACCACATAAAAAACATAGATAAGAGTTGTCTCCTTCAAAGTTATTCTTCCAGCAATACAATCAGTAACATCTCTTTTCCAATTTTACACAATAGTAAAGGGAGGCAGAAAAGCAAGGGGAAAAAAATGTGAAAAGAAAGGGGGATTAGCATATGTAACCTTAACAGCAGATGACTTTGGGTATTGCTGAATAAGTGATTCATACAATGCTTCTAAGTGACCAATCTCGTCTGAGGAATAATGACCTTTTTCAGAATAAATTCCCATACATTGTTGTAGCCCTTCATAATATCTGGAGAAGAGAAACAAAAGAGGTACTACAGGAAGCATTTGCTCATGCACTGAGTCATATAGAATTATAAAGAACACAATATGAATATGGCATCCTCTTTAAGTACCTGCATCAAAGATGTGGAGCAGATGGAAGATCTCTGAAGAAAAGATGACTATCAGACTAAATATGTAACAGATTATACCTGTAATTATCAGGATTCATAGAGAGCAGCACTTGGTACTGTTTTTCACCTTCTTCCAAACGACCAAGCTTCTGAAGAAGAGAAACCTCTTGTTCCTTGAAAGCCAGTTTATCAACCTATAGTTGTTATTTACAGAAAACAATCAACTTCAATGATTTAACTACAATTTAGAATGCTCTCCGCATCCATATACAAGAATATTATATACACTCAAGAATATTATATACACTTAAGAATATTATATACAAGAATATTATATACACTTACAATTTTTGACTCTTTCTTGCGCAACTCCTCAAGGGCCCGCTCAAGAAACCCACACTCCTCAAGTAAAGAAATCTGAGAGAGCATATTTCACGCATAAAATTGTCGAATCAAAGAGTGAGACTCATACAATCCAGGCCAAACCAGTAAAAACATCAATTATGCATTGATACAAAAGAATATTTTAATTGTTTTCAACAATATGTCAAAACGTATATGCCACGCAGAGTTTCAAAATTGTTCTTGAGAATACCATCAAAAACCATAGGCCATGCATGAGTTTTAATGTAGACTTCCAAATGGATATTTCATGGACCTATTGGACCCATTGACAGAACAAATCAGCAGTATACCTTTTCATCTACCATCAGATGTTTAACATGAATGTTGAAAACTCTTAACGTCACACGGTCCTATGTTAATTGCAAAAAGCTGTGTTCCAGTAAATGCCCAAAAAAGAATGCAACTTCATACAAACCGTTGAAAATTGAAGGTAACGAAAACTGAAGTGCAAAGTCTCTACCGAATGCAACTACCAATAACAACAAAGATAATGTTACTAAGACCTACATAAAAGAAAATGAGAACTAAGAATTGAACAACAGATGCAGAAACGACCTTATCAGAAGAGTGGAAAATTTTATTAGCATCTACAAGAGCCATTGATCCACTTGCAACCGCCCCCAAAAAAAAAAAAAAGGTAAAAGTTTCAAGAGATTTTATGCCTTAGTGTGTTGGATTCTGTAAAATCTTTAACAGGTGTTAACATGCATTAGAAATACAGATCTGAATAGACCCACTACACACTGGATATACGCAAAAAAATGTTGTCACCCAGAACATTATATAAAATCAAAAGCAGTACAATTTCTTACCTTGTACAAAAGCATTTCTACATGCTCACAACGCTCGTTATCTGGCGGATGATCATCATCTAGAGTTCCTTCATATGCTTCAAGGATATCTATAGCTTTTGATCCACTAATAAAAATAACAAACAGCTATTTGAGGATGCAAATAGAAGAGTGAATTTCATTGACAACAAATTAAGGGTAAGAAGAATTTATAGACACATTTTTGCACCAAAATACGGTTAGAAAGGACAAATTTCTGCTGAGCTACTTTTCCACAGATGTTAAATCTCAATTACCCACATATACATCGAGCCTCTGGATCACAAAGTGCACATATTAGCACAAAGGAATCTGTTTAGTACGTAATGAGCTTAGGAAAAATGGTAGTCATACACCATACACATACAGATTTCTTGTAGACAGATGGTGCAGTTGAAGGATTATCACCTTTGGAATAAGATCAAGGATAAATCATAGAGGTTAGAAAGCCATATGGAACCATTTCTCTGGTCATCTATTGAAAGAAAATGCTTGGACATTAGTGTTACCTTCTTTAGTAGTCAGAATATTTTAGACTTTTTTCTAACAAACCAGCAGACTCACATTAGAAAAATGATAAATTAGTCAAAAGAATAATACAATCAGCATCAACTGAAAGCAGAACCTACCAAGCTACCGAACACGGCCACTCACCCCAACAGAATGGTTTTCAAGAAAATAAAAGACTGGAGTGTAAGGAATTAATGTTAAATACTTGGAGCCATTTTTTTTTTTTTTTAAACGTACTTGGAGCCAAAGTAGATAATTATTCAAGATATGAGGCTAAAACAAGCTCAGGTAAGACCAGCAGAAAATGACTTTCTCATTCTACAAATATCTGATCAACATCTGCATCGATACAGGTGATTGCCGCATACTTCCTACACATTTATGATCCCACAAAACTGCATAGCTCAAAAAATAGTTGTTTAGTTCTAAAATCCATCACACAGAGGAGGTTTAGACAACAAAGCATCAGAAGGCAAGAAGTACAAATGAAGATTGCTCATTGTTGTTTATCCAAAATAATACAGTCAAATTTCAAAAACTTGGCATACTTTGAATTTAAATGATGGGCCACCGCAAATCCTATCCAGTTCATGCGGTGATTTGGCTTCAAAGAGAGCAGTTGTTGTCTTGTTTCAACAAAACCATCCAAATCACGCATTTGTGCCTGAAAGAAAATAGAAATTTTGAGAAACATTTTCCTTATCTCACAGCAAGAAAATAAGAAAAACAGTATATTCTTCTGCAGACATTCTCCTATGTTTCTGTCGAAGTCATAATATTGGAATGATTTCTATCACATTAAAAAAAAAAAAAGCATCTAAAAGGACCAATCCAATAAGACTAAAATGAATGTGCAAGAGAAACCTTATAATGGCACAAGATAACTGTTCAAATAGGAAGAAAAATAAGCAGAGTCAATAAGCAATGGTTTTCCCAGCAATCGAATGCATCATATTGCTTCTTCCTCAAAGACATAGAATATCAAATGAAATGAAAGTGCAGGAACACAATTCTTTGTGCATATTAGAAATTCCAATAGATAAAATTTTACTCCTCTTACTAAGAAGCAGCAGCTATTGTCATGTATATTAGGTGAACGCTATAGCCCATCAACCCAGACAAGGAGGGGGAGAGTATGAACAAACCAATAGCCCAAGAAATGCTGTATGCCAGTAAGTGTTTTCTACTCAAACAGACATCGAACTCTAATTATGATCTTTCCTGCAAAGAAGAAACCATTCGGCAAGTTTCTCCTAAGTCTTAATTGCTACTAGAGCACATGTAATAGAAAATTTGCAGCAAAATTATTATTTTTGGACCAGAAATTTGCAATAACAACATAATCCATCTTATTACCTCAAATCTTTGAAGGAAACTTGACAAAGATGTTATTTGAGCACTTTTTGAATTTTATTTCCAACCAATGCATGGGCATTCATCACATACACGTAGATAAAAGATATATACAGTTTTGAGACTTTGTTCTATATATATTTCAAATATGTAGAGCTAGCACGTAAATCATTTCTACCTGTAAAAGAGACAGGTCACGCAGAATTTCAATGTTCTCAGGATCAATCTTAAGGGCATTACGGTAGCATTTAATTGCCTCTCTATATTCTCTATCAGATCGGTACAGAAGACCATAAACATGCCAGCAAACATGACTCTTAAGGTCATTCTGCAAAAAGAGCAGGTTCAGCTTAGGATACCACAATAACACAATATTAAAAGAAAAGTACAAAGCACCAGTATCTAAAGATTCTTTCTGGAACATTAAGAGAATCTATATGCAACCTTTAAACCTTGGCGAACAAGTTCATAGGCTTCTGATTTGCGGTCTAGGCAGTTTAATGTCAATCCTTTCATTGAAAGAGTTTCTGGGGACAAAAAAGAGGAAACAGCTGGTGATAAAATATTAAAGAGAATGTCAAAAGTAAACTGATATCAGTGCATATTATGCTAGATCTTCAAGTTAAAAGAAGGAACAAATTCTAAGCAATCAAGATTCATTTGTATAATGTCTCATTTTTTTCACAAATACCCATGAAATCAACATTCATTTAGCTCTCAACAAATCAACAAGGATTCATAAACTGTGGTTTCAGAAAATAAATGCAAGAGCAATTTTATTTCTTTTGTTGGTGAACTCTGGACAGATAGGGATACGGAAAGTTTTTTGCATCTTCCTGAGTATCGACTTGTAGATTAGAGGGACAACATCCTGCTTTCATTAGAAAGCACTATGCTCCTAAGAACATAAAATCTCCCAGAAAATAAGAGAATAAGCTCACAGGTTGCACCAGCTATATTAATATATCTACCATCCACTTCTTATTTAACATTAACTAATCCTTGTAGCACAACCTATCCTTAATCAATACAATTCTTCTCATAACCTAAAATCTGTAAAATTTTGCCTATCATTGTAATTACTCATTTTGCAGCAGGTTCAGATGAGAGGGGAGGAGAAATATGTATTTATCAAGAACTCTATGTAAATCAACACATTTCTACGTCAACCTCAATTATTGGTGCCAGTAAATATGGCATGCAGAGAATAGGGAAAATCTAAGCTATGTATCTTTTAATGTCAGGCAGCATCAGAACAAAAAAAGGAGAATCAAGTTGCCTCCAACACTATGTTTCTAGTTGGTTATTGGGTAGAAAGGACCTCTTTAATACTACTTGCAACATACAGCAAAATGCACTCTTGCATCTGATATTCAAAGTCAAAACCAAACAACTAAAATCTCTTGGAGTGGGAGAATCAAAGAGTATTCTTATAAGGCACAAAGAAGTAATTGTTACAATCATGTGATACTTTTTCTCATAAACCGGTAATCCAATTATTAAAAGGGATTAGAATATCACAAAAAGACTAACAAATCAAATTACAGAAGACATATAGGTCACCCTATACTCATTCACATAACTATAATATTAGCTCACTTGATATATGATGAAAAGATTTGGCATACCTCCATGATTAGGGAATTTCTTCAATATTGTATCTGCTGCTTTTAGCCCCTTTTTATACTGCTTCGTCTCATATGATTTCTGCATTAATTGTGCAACAAATAGTTAAGCGTAATTTTGGTATCTTCTTTGAATCAAAGGTATAAAAAAATAATAAGAGCATGTTTAAACGCTTCGCAGTCTCCAACTGTTTGAACTAGAAATTGACAATTCAATCAAACAGCGCACTCATACAAACTATTCTCACATACAACCCCAACATATTTCACAATCAAACAAATATTACAATAAAATTCACCCAACTCGCAGTTCAAACTCCAAAAATGTAGCTCGAAAATAAGATCTAAAACTCGCACAGTTTTCAAATTCTTCATGCGAGAATCACATTAGCTCGATGATACGATCTAAAACTCGTACAGTTCTCAAATTCTTGGTGCAAGAATCACATTTTATAGAGAACAGATAAGTCAAGAAAACCGTTCGCATATGCAACAGTAACTGTAAGACACAAAATAGTCAAACGAATACTCACTAGCACAGAAGATAGGGTTTTATGACGAAAATTTACAAAATTGAAGTAAAAAAGCTCTACAATGGATTCAAGAAATGCTAATTAAACTGAGATAATAAAAAATGACGTAATCGGAGAACTTACGACAATCACTTTGAAGAGGTTGGCCTCCCTGGAAGGAAGTGAAGATCCCATTGCGGTTGAAGACTGGAGAAAATTCTAGAGAGAGAAAGTGAGCGGCAATCAATAAGTGAGAAGGTGGAGTATTTATAGGTCTCCAGAGGAAAGGAGTAGACGGAGCACGGGTAAAACGGCAGAGGTAAGGGTGGAGGTGGCTGGCGTTTATCTACTGCAACCCTACTCCAGAGAGAGAGAACAGAGAGCAAGCAAACTATAGCTCTTAAGACCAGCTTCTCAAGCTGAATGGCGCGAGGGTTTTTATGTAATTTCGTACTAATGCTTATTTTTAATTAAGGTTACAGTATTATTTTCCATTCACCTATCGTTTTTTTTTTTTTTTTTTTTTTTAAGGATCAATTTTTCCGTTATATTTTAAACAATATTTTCTTCTCCTTGTAAGTGATATTTTAAATGGAGAATCTGTTTTTCCCCCCTCCCTAAAGAATCATGCAATTTGTTAAACTGTACAAACAAATTATGCCTCTTATCCTCAAACTGATCTCTCTTTTTTCTTTTTTTTCTTTTTTTTTTTTAATTTTAGAAGAGTGAAGATATTTTATCTCAATAACCATGAAAATAAAAAATCAAGCTTCGTCCAATATATGCTTGCCTCAAGAAAGTCTGCAGTACATTAATTTAATTACATAACCTAATAATTATGTTTTATATCTGGACAATTGTATACAGTAGAATCCTTTGGGACTTTCAATGATAAGTAAAGAAATCAACATCAACAGAGTGAAAAGAAATCAATAGAGTGAAACTTCAGCTGTGAACATATGGCAGAAAATATATTTATCACGCTCAATCCTTTTTACAGTTATAGAAGTAATGATCATCTTCAACCTTTCCCTTTAGTAGTCCAATTGCAAGGGTGATTCAATTGCTTCACCACTAAAATTGGCAGAGGAAATAACAAAAACTTCATTCTATTTATGAGATTGACTCGCTAACAACAATTACCAGTGCAAATAAATTTCCTAATACGCTTTTATCCTTTCCAAGAACTCATCTGAGCATTTCAGTTCATTAAATATAGAAAAGTTTACCTTGTGAGTGAACCATGTTATTTAACTGGGATGTACCTTGGAGTGATAAAGAGCGAAAGCAAGGAATCGATTTAGTAGTTCAGTTACTTCCCATGACTGCTTCAATACAAGTGAGACTAGATTACCAAAGAAAATGAACAATTTCAACTACAAAGCACTACGCCATCCTTTCTTTCTTGTATGAATGTAAATGTCAGCCAGTATCTACAAAGGTCGAAGTTATGGTATTATAAGCCTGGTCTATTTCCTCTTCTGTCATCTCAATTGTTTCATCGCTGTCATAGGCATCATTATCTTTAAATACTAATTTTTCTTCATTCCTGCGCTCCTCTCCCCCTTTAGTCTTCATCTTCTTGCTTGGAGACGAATCATTGACTAAATTGCTATACTCATTCTCATAAATTTGTTTGCAGGCTACAGCATGTCTGCAAAGATCTTGCTTGCTGACTGAAGCTGAATCATCGTTAGTGCTGTCAAAATCAAACTTCATCAGCTCCTCAACCACCCGAGGAATGCAGGCCCACTGCTCAGTTATTCGCTGGCTAGGCTAAAGAACCAAAGAACAGTCAGAGTAAAGTTGTATACAATATTTTTATATCTGCAACAAGATAATAACAAATCATTCCAAGTTAACATGATAATATAGTATGATATCAATATTAGTATACCATTTCCCCTCACAAATTAGCTTGATCATCCAAATCTCAACCCGAAACAACTAAAGAAATTAAGCTCTGATATCCTTCTGGTTTATCAGCATGCTAGATCAGGTATCAGAAGGTACACCCTAGGAAAGAAAGGGGAGGAGAGGGAGGGAACCCTAAATTTAACTACTCAACATTATTAATGACTTACAAGAAATAATGCCCCAATCAAAGATTTAAGACCACATTGCAGCAATTTCACCATCCCCTAGGAAGAGAACTACAGCCATATGAATTATACTTCTGCTATGTTTTCCAAATTGAATCTAGTTAATTTCAATCAAATCCTTAATTAGGTACATATCATATGACATTGTACATTTCAAGATCACTCAATCTGAAGCTGATGATGCCTGTTTAAGACAAACAAATCCAGCCAGCAATTTGACCAGCATATTATTGCAGTGCCAGGATCCAAATTACACACCAGAATGCAATCCAATTTCGATCCTAATTCCCTATCAAAAGCTAACATACCTGCCCTTGCTTGAGTGTATCCAGGGTGTCCTGCAAACATGTAAGGATCCCCTCCGCAGCTATTTTCTTTATCTCGCTCGGCTCAGGCTGCAGATATCCCATTAACTTAGAATTATAACTTCAAGAAATCTAGAAACAACAAAGCCAGCCTATACAAACTTATCAAGCTCACAGATCAGTATACAAACTGAAGGCAAAAACCTTAGAAAGCTATTTGGATGGATTGTTCAAAATTAACAGTAACTACAGCACGTAGTATCTTTTTCTTTTCCCTTTCCCACAAGGTAGCATATACAACAAAACCAAACTTGTGGAGCAGATTAAGCAAAGAAGATTCATAGTTCTGAGCCACCATTTTGAAATTGATGAAAATCAGCTGGAGAATGCACTGACCTTTTCATCTTGACTTTCCAGCCATGATAGGGTTTTACCCAAATCATCAGTAGCCCATTTCTTTACTTTAGAAGGAGAAAAGGCATCACTGAGTTGGTTAGAAGGTTTACCCTGTTTCAGACATGGCATAAAGAGTAGATCAATACAAGATTCTATAGAAAATTCATAAAAACAATCCTGAATTATTTAAAGTTCAAAACTTTTTTGCTGCTTCTTCAATCATTCCTATGAATACCATGTTTCATTCTCTTAGATTCCTTCATTATTCATTTAATAACACCCAAGGTGTTAACAGCAATAAATTTGAACCTTTATTTAATGAGACCTAAGTGGCTACTTGATGCTTACAGACATGGAACAGAATGTAGAACCTGGGACGAAGAACCAGCATCAGACACAGAATATGAACTTTTCCGTACTTGTTTGTGGGACGCCAGAGATGAAGTTGTTTTAGGATCTGCATGCATTAAGCCAAATTAAACTTTAAAAAGCAGATGGGTAAATTTCAAAACTTTACTTTAAATTTTGAATACATTCCAATGGCATCAAAGCTTTATTGCAAATCCAGTGACTTCTTTTTTATTTCCTAAGCAGTGCAAATTTTAAAACACGTCATGCTGCTTATGATTAATAGCAAGTAGAGAAAGACGTAAAATTACATGAGCCTTATGAAGTAAACATGTTTAGCTAATTTTAGACGTGTCTTATAAATCCAACAAATAGGTTTCCTAGGAAATGAGCATAGCATGTTTCTGAGTCTGCATATTATTTCAGAGATCGTGAAAGAATGATTATCCAAAATGTGAAATAGCAATCAATAACACTATTCATTTTCTAGTTGACAAACATTAGATACAATCAAGCGAAATGCCAACCAAGTCCTAATCCCCCCTTAGAATATACAAGGCCAAGCAATAAATAAACCATACGTCCTGTACCCACAGAATAACAAACGCAGCAAATCTATAAATAGCTACAGCTAATTACTCGAGTACACAATTGCATACTCATATTCAACATTGAAGGAGAGAGATAGAGGACCTTGGCTGGCTTTATGGGATGCACCTTGCCTCCTCCATGGTTTGCCAGCATGCAAAAGATAAGGTTCAATGTCAACAAGCTTTTTCTGGTCATAACACTCTGATATCCATTCCTGTCCCAGAGAAACTCATCATCTCAGTATCACAATTTTTATGGACTAACATTCACAAGAAAACTTAAGTAATAAAAATCAAACCTTAGAGACAATAGTTCCAGAGTCCGCCTCAACTTGCCGAAACTTTGGCGTGTTAGAAAACGCACAAATTAGCAGGGTACAATTTGAATTCCAATCGGGTTGAAACTCCGCACCCATTTCCAATGCCCGCGACCGTAATTCTGCCCGCTCCGGATTAACAAACCCAGATAGCACAAATACAACCCCTTCCTGAAATTATACGAAGTTACTGATTTTCAGGTGGATATTTTCTTGAAATTCGAAATTTCATTTAGATAAAAGTAAATTGTAAACTACCATGAGTTTTGAGAAGTTGTATGAGGTCGAAGATCTGGGCTCGTTTTGACCATCTGAACTATCTCCGCCTTCTCTTGCACTCATCCATGAAGGAAGATCTCGTTTTCGTCCGGCGCCATTTCCACCATCGCCGGCGCTTACTTTCTTCGACTCGGACATAACTAAGTTTCCCTAGAAAGCGTGGGCTCGCTTTCGCGCTTTACTAGGAGCATCCGTTTTTTGGGCCCTGGAAATTAATAGTTAAGTACGAAATTAATTCGTTAAATAACTTTGATCGCTTTTTGCCTGTCTGAGAGGGGAATATGGATTATGGAATATTTTTCCTTTGACTTCCATCGTTCCGCTAAGATGACGCAGTCGAATAAGTTTTAATTAATAATGAAGGGATGGTGCTGTCGGAAAAAATGTGTGAATAAATTAGTTTACTGTTCGATTAATAAAGTTTTATAGTAACAGCAACCGTACATTTTTTATATTACGTTATGACATTATTTTCGAATTTCAAAAGAATTCTAGTCTCTATTTGTTTCGTGTTGTTTTTAAAGAAAACTTTAAATACGTTTTTTGATCACTTTTTTATCTCAATTACTAGTTTATCAAGAATAATATTTAAAATTACTAAAATAATTTTTTTAAGGAAAAAAGTGAATAAAAAATCATCAAACGAAGTTTTTTTTTGAGAGTAGCATAAGACAGCACTAAATCTTTTTTATGACACATATTCGAGCTTGATATATTTTTTTTCAACATTTTCTCCAATGGTAACCAACAATGAATCCAAAATGTTGATAAAAGTATATATATTGTCTGAATTTTTATATTCTTTCTTTTGTGTACACCCAAAGTATAAAAATGCTGTCATTTCTCCACACGAATCCCATGCAAGTGGGTCTTCATCACCATCAGTTAGATGCAAGGAATTGTCCACCTTAATTTCATTGCTGATCAATGCGGCCTTGACGTAAAACAAAAGAAAAACACTTGCTCTAAGTAACCAACGCCATCTTTTATGGAAGTACTACAATAATATGGTACGTCACCGGCAAGAATAGGCAGTTTTCATGAATTTTCGTTTGTCAATTTTATGAAATTGGGGCTGCTTTTTTGTTTGCTTGTATTATATATTTTTTTCTCGAATCAAATGCACGTATGATTCAAACAAAGGGTGAATTACTAATGACTAATGCCTTGAATGTCAAATATGCACGACATCACATAAAAAATCTATCATTTTCATTGCATTTATTAAACAAGGGGAAAATGTCCAACTAAATTTGCTCTTTCACTTGCGAGTTTTGCTCCATGTATTGCTCACTAGATTGCTCTTTCGTGTGGCGTAATTCAAGTATTGATTTAGAAACAAAAAGGAATTATTGTATTCTCTCACGCAGCATTGGCTACAGTTGAGCTTTCCAACTCGAAATGAATCAAAGCTTGTCTGGACTCTTTCCTCCTTATAATATAAGGGATAAAATCTTAAAAACAGGTCAATTGATCAAATGTCTTGTAAATGCAGGCACATGGGCAAAGCCATTTATAATATAATAACAAATAGTCAAGTTGGAGTGATTGCCATTTGTCCTTACTCATCATGCAAGTGTACCAGTTTAAAAAATGCAAAAATATTGCACCCCTGGATTGCCCCCACAGCTTTAGTAAAACTAGTTTTTATTTGTCTGCTCCAGCACTTGGCTCCAATCCACCTTACTACGCCTGGGTTCAATGGTCGAAGACCTTGGGCAAACTTATCGACTACTTTTTTTTTTTTTTTTTTTGCCCTTTCGACCCCACAATTATTCGCAATGCCGTAGCGGTAGCTAGAAACCAATTCCCAAATCCGTGACGTAACGACCAGTCGACCACAGACAACAACATATTAGAGCTACGAACAACTTGCTTGATCATGGAAACAAGGCAGGTTTAACATAGTATAATGTTATTTGATTGACAATATATAGGTTTATATATTGGTAATTGCTTGGTCAAAGTCAAACAGGAAAAACCAAGAACAAAAATGTTCAAGTATATACAGAAGAAAATATCCATTAAAACTTTAAAAATAAAAAAAGCAACAGCAGCAGCGGCCGCAAATGGGTAAAACAAACGGCCCATTACCATTATATACTGTCACAAAAATGCTATGGTCTCCGCTGTCCCGTGGTCAGCCCCGTGGATTGATGATATACTTGTTGATACCCTGTAGTTATCTGTGGTCCTTTTCCTTCTAGAAGAAATGCCCGCATTATCCCAATCTTTCTTTTTCCCTTAGCAGAATCACGCTTGCACTTTCTCCCGTCTATATATATCGATAAATATGACTCTCAAAAAAAGCATAACAATTAGCAAAAGAAACCACCAAAAGTACGGTGATGGTCCCTTCCTCTTCCTTCATCATTCATCAATATCATACCTTCTAGAAGGCTTTAACTTTAACATCAAAGTGCACTCTCCAGTTTCCACTATTTATAAAGCCTGTGTTGAGTTTTCCATATCGTGAGAAGAATCCGCAGTTTTGTCAATCCTTTTATTAAGCTTCATTTTATTTATACTAGCATACAAGAGAGAGAAAGAGAGACAGAGAGACAGAAAGAAAGAAAGAAAGAACATGGAGCTTTTTCCTGGTCTTCCAGATGATATCGGATTCGAATGCCTTGTACGTGTCCCATACGATCACTTCTCATCTGTTGCATCCGTGTGCAAGAGTTGGAAGCTTGAGATTCAGCTGCCGGAGTTCATGCTACAAAGGAAAGTGGCGGGTTTCACTAGAAGAGTCATTGTTATGTCTCAATCCCGGGTTGATCCGACTCGAAAACCCGGATCCGTGAAATTTTCTGCCTCCCCGGTTTACAGGCTCACGCTTTGTGAACCGGAAACGGGTCATTGGACAGAGCTGCCACCTGTGCCCGGATATGCAGATGGTTTGCCGATGTTTTGCCAGCTTGTCGGGGTTGGGTTGAACCTGGTGGTGATGGGCGGTTTGAACCCGGTCACATGGGAGGTTTCAAAAGCTGTGTTTGTTTATAATTTTATTTCTGCCACGTGGCGACGTGGGCCCGACATGCCAGGTTCTCCAAGATCATTCTTCGCCTGCTCGTCTGATTCTGACCGGACGGTGTTTGTCGCCGGCGGACACGATGATGAAAAGAATGCATTAAGGTCAGCTCTGGCGTATGACGTGGCAAACGATGAATGGGTCCCATTGCCTGACATGGCAAGAGAACGTGACGAGTCGAAGGGAACTTTCCACGGTGGCAAATTCCATGTCATTGGCGGGTACCATACAGATATGCAAGGTAGATTCACCAGGAGTGCAGAAGCATTTGACGTTGCCTCTTGGCAATGGGACCCCGTTCAAGATGACTTCCTGGAGTTTGCGACGTGTCCTAGGACCTGTGTGGATGGCACTGGAGATGGGAGATTGATGACATGTCGAGATGCTGACGTGGTAGCTCATGAGAAATCCAAGTGGCAAGTTTTGGCTCAGCTTCCATCAGATGTAAGAAACATTTCCTATGTGACGGCGTGGCAGGGAAAGCTACTGTTGATAGGCTCCGGTGGATTCAGTGAGCCCCACAAAGTTTACACTCTGGACTTAAAGAGTTACAAGTGGACAAAAGTTGAGACACCGGAGAATTTCTCCGGTCATGTTCAGTCAGGCTGCTGTCTAGAGATGTGAGGCTCAAAACCATGCTTATGGACTTTATGGCAGAATATACAAGGAGGGAATTTTGTTTCTATTCCACCTGAAGTTTTGCATTGTACAGAATCTTAAGCATTTTAGTCTTCCTCAAGAACAATGAAAACGCTGATTAATGCGTTCAAGTGTAGATCTTTATGAAGTTTTGCATTGTACAGAATCTTAAGCATTTTAGTCTTCCTCAAGAACAATGATTCTAAACGCTGATTAATGCGTTCAAGTGTAGATGTTTATGTTTTTTTTGATGCTGTAACCACTTATCAAAGAGATTATGACACATTCTAAAAGACAGCTAGAAAGAAAGAAAGAAAAATTTGAGAAACAGTTACAAACACTTGGAAGCATGATTATGGTTTCGATGTGTGGCACTAACAGGTAGTCAAGTTATTTAACACGATGGATTAGGAGATTAAGGATCAATCTCAAACCTTGGACCATACAACATTATTGAAAGTTAAAGTTCAAGAATATCTTAGCTACTTGGCAATCGATCTTTCCAATTTGTCTAATAGGCAAAACGAAAACCGCATTAAACCAGGAGCTTCAGTCTTTGCATTTGTTAGTTCACTAATAATTCTGTGTCAAGAGTTTCTAATCTAAAGAGAATAATATGCACAGCAGCTGGCATTTCGGGTATAGCATAATTCTGTGTCAAGAGTTTGAAATATAAAGAGAATAATATGCACAGCAGCTGGAATTTCGGGGATAGCAAGTAGCAGCAATAACTTGAGGAGGCAGCAAAATGATGTATAAGTAGAACTAGAAAACAAATGAAAACATCCCTGCTACGCAATAATCAAAGATCAATATCACATTTTCAAACCCTGCAGCAAACAATAAAAAAAAAACATATTTCCATTTGAAATTTGTTAAACTCTTGCAAATTCGCTAACTTGGAAATAGAATTTAGTAAGAAGATTGCCCCCAAAAAAAAAAAAAAAAATCCCCATATGGTCCTTGTGAGAAAACCTAATATTCCAAAACATCAGAGCAAGTGTAATTTTTTCAGACTAAATAAAATCCATTCAGCACATGTATCTTCCAAACATTCAGTAATTTTCTCAAACACTACGATAACTAGTTATAAATTGAATCCAAAAAGAACACCGAAACCAATCAATAGAACAAAAAAACTTAGTCTCACGAATATCTTGTTCTTTTCCGTAATATTTTTTGAAGAAGCCAAGTAGACGTTTAACATGCTTCACTGAAAAAACCAAGCCACAAGAACCTGAAATTGAATAGGAAGAATGTCATTAATCCTTTTTCTATCAATTTCAAGAATCAAACAAATAAAGATGTATTCTCAATTCTCTAGCTCCTACCGCAAATTAGAACAATGAACTACCACCCATCAAGCTGAGTGACTTTTCTTTAAATAAAGCAGCATGAGTAGAGGTGTCTGTCACATATTACCTGGAAGCACAAACACATGAAGAAATACAAAAAATATAAAAAATTCAAACTCAAAAGTGAATTGCAGGAGCAAAACATAGAGATCAATGATTCACAGTCATAAGAAACTCATCATGAAATTCTGACAAGATTGGTGGGATGATAAGAAAGAAGTGTCTAATGTATGCTAAATAATAAAGTATTTATATCTTCAACTTGGCTTTTCAAAGTCAATAGAAATAAATGGTTTCATAATTCAGCAAGACATATTCAAGATACAAAACTGGGTGTGAGTAAAATTTACAATCTCAATAGCAAATTTGAATACAGAAGAGAATGAAAAAACTTCCGCTGCACTCTGATTGATGAAGGAAATCAGACTATGGGACTACAGGAGGAGTGTATTGCTGTTCCCCACCAATATCTTTAGGTGAAAGCATTTTTAATGAAATCTTGCAGCATAAAATGCTTTTTCCGACAAAATCATTTCTATCAATTGTCTCTGATTCCCAAACTAAAACAATCACTGCATAATAAATAATAAAACTATCCTACATGTCCATGAAAAGTAGACATTCACTGAGCATGCACTCAGATGATGCACTGATAACCTTCTGTGGATCCACAAAACAAGTTTGCATAGCTTATAACGTTCCTTTCCAACCAATAAAATATTGTGCAACTGAGCCATTCTTGTATTACAAGCAACACAAATAGGCAAAATAAACAACAACATGTTTACTCATTTATTTTTCCTTTTTTTTTTTTGGGATGGAGGAAATGGGGCAGTCCTTCACTTTTGATCTGTGGTGCATAGGCAGATCGTACCCAAGACTTTACCCGGTAATGCCCATAATCAAATAAAGAGAGGTACGAAATGCCAAAAACTACAGACAGACGTAGCAAGAACGAACTAGACATCCAACAACCAGATACATATTGTAAACCAAAGAACATAATGCACATGAGCAATAATAAGACACAACAGATGTATAGGGCAGTACACTCAATAGAATAAATAGTTCACAGAGTAGCTTTAGAGGCTTGGGAACCTTCCATAGAACAATTATTACCTAAGTAATACAGAGTACACTGGCAGCCCAAAGTGCACCAGATCAACAACTGGGAATCACAAAGGGCCTGGAAGGAGGCCTGCAGCACCACAAGTGGTACCAAGGATTTTGCAACACCCACAAAAAATATTTTTGATTGGGAAAATTCACACCTTGATCGGCTTATTCAAACTAGTTCCACCTATCTACTAATTTCATTGGTCAAACTTCATCTCTGTGTATCTGCATGGAAAAGAAGAGAACAATGGAGTCAAAACTAACCGTTCAAGCAATATTTATCCTTTTTTTACATGAATCAACAAGGGGATGGGTTAAGCTTTGGCTCCTGAATGCCCAAAGAAAAGAAAAATTTTTAAAAATGAAAAAGAAGAGAAATAGAGATGAAAAGAACATGCATGAGCTACTTAACAGTAAATACGAATAAGAGGGAGAAATTTGGCCATACCTGCGAGGATTCTTTTGCCGCTGGACAAAATCATTATTTGCAACCTCTGAAAAGAGAAAAGAGTGAATCAGCTGGAATGAAAAATCATGACAATGTCCTTAACAAAATCTAGTCAACAAACTGGAGGGAATAAAAGAAAAGCCAGCAATATCCTACCAAGCCTCTGTGATGGATTCCACTCATTATTGGGTTTGTCAGCATTATTTTCTTTGCTGTAAACAAATGGTTAAAATCAGATTAACACAAAAATAATAATAATAATAATAATAATCACAAGTAAACACTGGTTTGAGAAGGCTTATCATTTATATAAGAGATGATAAGCACGACGGATTTATCACTAGCAAGCATTAAAAACCAAATATTAATGCAAGAACACATCAGAATTAAATATTATCTTTACAGCAGAATGTGCCCTCCCACATGGTAAATTTTCTTTGGACTGAAAAAGTAATTATTAAGCTGCCCCAAAAACATTGATGACACCACGCCATTCGCAAAGCTTAAAAATGAATGGATTACCTACCACATTAAAGTACATCCATAGGTGGTGATTCAACTTGAAAAAAAAAAAGGGGCATACTGAAGCATCTCAAACATATTGATAGGATCATACTAATGGGAATATCATTTAAACAATCTCAATATAGTTGAAACACATCTGCATTATCTACACCAAACAAATACATTCTAGAATCGAAAAGATGAAGCTGACAAAGATCCCAAAGAAAAGTATAGTAGAGTGACGAATAATTCTGAATATATCTATTACTGACATTGAAGCAGCAGCAAGGGAAGATGCCTGGCCAGAGGGGCGTGCATGATAAGAACCATCCATAGCAAGAAACGGTGAGCAATATGTAGCACCCAAAGCACCAGCAGGACCAGCCAAAACTGGCAGCCTGATAATAGTGAAATGACTGTCAGCCTTATTGTTTTAAGAACATAATATTATATTGGCACAAGTGTGAAAATAAAATGGAATTAAGATACATCTCTCCTCATTTGTTGGGAAAAAAATTGATTACCAAGTCATCTCAGAATTCCCTAAACCATGCTGGGGCCGGGCAACATATCCAGGGAATGCCATGCCAACAGCAGGAACTCCAATACCACCAGGACGTTGGCCCCCAAATTGCATCACTGCATGTTCCATGAACCCAAAGCATCTTAAGCAATAAAACTTAAGAGAATTAACTGTAGAGAGAATGATATGCATAAATCTCAAATCTTAAACAACCCCTCCCTCCCCTCCCCCCCCCCCCCCCCCCCCCCCCCGCCCCTTCTTCAAAAAAAAAAAAAAAAAGCAAAAAAAGGGAACATCCTAAATAATAAACTAAAAAAGGGACAGTTTATCATCAGAGCAACCTTTAATCTACCAGAAGGAAGTGCATCTCACTCTCACTTGACCATGTACTTGGACTCAAGTCTTACCTGGCAAGAAGGCAGGGAAATTTTGATCTCCATGACCACTTTCCAGGTTCCCAGAAGCCCCCATAACCTGAGCCCCACCATACAAAAATGATCCCCAGTCCACTACCCTGAACACTGCCTTTTCCTTTCTGCACTAATGCAACCTTGGAATTATTTAATTCTGACGGAGATTCTGTCTCTCCTGACTCAAAAGAATTTTTATTAAAAGCTGGTTTTGGAGGAGAAGAAACTTGAGATCCATCTCCAGGATTCTGTACAATCTTCTGACCAGAAGCTTGCAGATAAGGTTGTCCTCGGGTTTGAACAGGATTTTGCTGAGCAGTATTCGGCTGGGTTGGTGGAGAACTTCTGTTCACTTGGTTATTAGTTCCTGTTGATTGGTAAGTCATCTCTGGCAAGCTATTTAATCCTCTTCCTTCGACCCTCGGCTGCAGAGACTGATTAGAACCCATTGACGAGGATCCAGGTGGAAATTGCAAAGTGGTTGAAGGTTTCCCAGCAACTGAGGCAATTGAATCATCAACATAAAGATTATCTGCACCAATAGAATCAACCACATTTTTTCTAGACGAACTTTTGTCCACAATAGAAGGATGAATCCTACGGTTATTCAATCTGGGTTGTACATCCCTCTTCTGCGTTAGAGCAATCTCTTTAGAGGTAGAGGCAGAGGGATAAAATGGAGGAGAAGCTGAATTTAAGCTTGAAGCAAAAACATGTTTTTTAACTGGAGCTGCTTCTTCCACACTCGAGGTGGTTGCAGATACTCTCCCAGAACCAGAACGCAAAGGTTTCTCAGCTGTCTTTCCAGATCTAGGAACAAAGAAAAAGAAGAAACTTGTTCCTAAAATATTCAGAAACGAGGTTAACAGTAAGACTAGATCCCAAAATACAATTACTTACTGTTGGTTAACTGCAGGAGGCACTTCATCATTATTCTTAAAGGATGGCTGATACCTTCTAGGTCCCCGTCCCCTCACACTCTTAGGAGCATTGTTTTGATCGTTATTCTTACTTTGATTGTTAGTCTTGTTATATGTTCTAGGCCCGTTTCCTCGTATATATCCACCTCGTTCTGCAGCTCGATTCCTACCACGACCCCGATATCTACCTCTTGAATTCCTCCTACCCTGGAAAAATGTGGTAATACATATGAAACCGATACAAAGGCACCAGTAAATTAGACGAGGTAGATATTTACACCAGACAAATAAAGAATATCATGCCATATAGAATTCAGAAATCACTCACCGCATCAAAATGTCTTTCCTGGATCGACAACTCCTCAAACTTGTCATGCCCCCATTTCTTGTCATCTTTCGATTCCCACAATTTTCGACCACCGAAAGTCCGCCTAAAGTAAACAAAAGCAGAAATAAAAAATCGATTAGTTTCAAGGAAGGCATCTAAATTGTTCAGGTCCTGTATCGAAGCGTGATTTAATATTAAGATAAAAATGGAAACACAGAAAAAAAAAAAGTACAGAAGACATTCCTGATTATACTGCTCTGTGAGCCCTGCACCCACCGGGGGGGGGGGGGGGGGGGGCGGGAGTTGCAGAGTAACAATAATCCAAAAGGCACCCCTTCTTAGTGACAAATGTTTAGTGAACTGAATCCATGAATCTCATCTATAACTTATAACATGAAAAGGCATCCACACATATTTAGAATATTCAAAAGGACAACAATATACCGAAAAGACCAAACAGACAGAGCAATGAATTTGCCAGACAAACCTTACTTGGTTGCCCTTGAAAACAACTCCATAGTTCATAATAGTCATTCAAGAATACTGGTATAAAAGTCATTGAAGATGTAACTAAAGAATTTAAAATCACTGAACCACAATGGACTTGCATGATTACGAAAGAATTTACTTAACTAAAGAACTTAAAATCGACGAACCACAGTGGACTCGCATTAAGAATTACGAAAGAATTTACTTATCTTAAAAGTTCATGACAACAATCACACTATATTTATTTATGTCTTCCGTAAATACCTAATGGATGAAAAGAAGAAAAAGAAAGACGGTGGAAGAACATTTATCCACCATAGCCAATCTAATCATAGCTATCTCAGTTATGGTACATCTTTTAAAACTTCTCCGTAAAATATTACCACATCATACTCTAGAGGGTGGGTTGATTAAGTTCCCTAAATAAGTATTAAATCTATAATTGCACATATTGGAGGAATACCACAAGTTTTGCCGTCAGTTGAACTATATGTTAGTCATATACAGAAACAACTCCTCTAATATCACAAATAAGATTTTAGCTCCAAGAAATCAATCAAAATCAACAGATGCATTGTTAGAACAATTCATCTAACTACAGATACCATCAGGGTGAGTACCTGTTTCTCCCACCAGCATTGTCTCGAAACCTGTCATCATGCATATAAAAAGCTCCAGCGGTAGGCACAGCATATGGCTCATTCTCCTTCTTTTCCTCCTCCTCAACCTCCTCCTCCTGCGGCTGATTCTCATTTGCACCATCCACAAAATGCCCATCATCATTGGATCCTTGCACGCCTTCAATTGACTTTATCCCCACCATGTCCTCACGAATTTCTTTCCCTCCCACGGCCGCCTCTTCCTCCCTAGCCACTACCTCAACTTCTCCAATTTCACTCCTTCTCTCATCATACTCCTCTTCGTCATCCACATACTCATCCTCGTCAATTATTTCCTCATCCACATAGTCTTCTTCGTCCTCATACTCGGCCGCAGCACCTTGACTGTCGGATTCAACGTCGGAGTCAACGATTCTCCTGCGCGGCTCCAGATTCTCTCTCCTCCCTCTATCCTCCCCATCTCGTCCCTCATCATCCTCCTCGTCATCGCTTGCCTCCCTCCTCCGCATCTTCAACGACAGCTTCGTCTCCTCCGGATCGCTCTGGTACTCCACCTTCTCTTCCTTCGCCTCCTCCGCCATCTCTTCAATGATCCAAAAAAAGCCCTAAATCTTCTCTAAATTTGCACCAATACCATCCAACAAAACCTTCGATGTTCCTCCAAAATTAATGCTCAACGAATTCAAATTCGGTTAAAAATTAGGGTTTTTGGGGTAAAATCTTCGTAATTGGAAGGGGGTTAGGTTATTGTATACCCTAAATATTTTTCCTCTTTGGAGAGGAAAATGAAAATAAAAAAGAAAAAAAAAATAGAAGAAGAAGAAGATGGATTTATTTTGTTTTCACCTTGGGATTTTATTTATGGTACTCCATCCACCAAACACTTCAGAAGTACACCGGCATGGAGAAGGAGAAAACGATGACGTATTAATAAAAGCGATCAAGTCTATTTTCAGCTAGTGTGTTGGTTGGAGATTGAGTCACGACTAGATATATAAAGCTTTTCAAGAACTATTTTCCAACAGTCAATAGAGCTTTTTTTTTTTTTTTTTTTTTTGAGAATAACAGTTAATACAGTTGTTAAATACACTAAGACATAAAAAGCTTCTCATATATTATTTTTCAACAAAAACCAAAAATGTTAGTGTTACTTGAAATCTTTACAAAACAAAGCAATAAATTTAGTTATGAAGTCCAAAATTTTGTTAAGAAATTAATAAATTGTATACAGCGTTACAGTATTATAGTGTCACAATAGTTTCATCCTCACTATTTATAAAACATTGCTTTTGATATATAATTTTTTGAACAGTTGACATTGTGGATTTGTATTATGTAAAACTCAATTATACACTTTTTTTTTTTTTTTTCCATTGGAGGCGCTGTTTTGCTGCAACAGTGTGTGTAAAGAAGATTAAACACAATAGGATGCAAAGGGAAACAGCCCACATTTTGGTATTATTCGGAAGATTAGAGAGCTGATGCAAAAGGATTGAGAGTGCAAGCTCCAACACCAGTGGAGAGAGGGGAACAAGTGTGCAGAATAAACTTGCCAAGTTGAGTCTTGGAATGCAACAAAAAGAAATCATCTGGACAGCTCCTCCTACTTCGATTAGGAACCTATTAGCTGCTGATGTAATTGGCGTTGCAGGGCCAAGAGTTGTTTCTTTGTAATAGGGTCGAACCCCTTCACTTTCACCCAAAAAAAAGAAAAAAACACACAATAGGATGCCAAAGAAATATGAAGATTTTTATAAAAGTCACAATGTGAATCTGTGAAATATCGGACTCCCCTTCCTCCTTCACCCCCAAAAATACTTGCTTAATAAATAGCAAGAAGCAGCACCTAACTCCCAGATCATAAAGACATCATCTGACTATACAAAAATATGTGCTGATTACAAGCTAAAGTATCCCCAGATTGATTTGAGGCGCTAATTTTGCTTCAAGCTGCTTGCCACGTTTACCCAAATAACCGGGGCCAGGGGAAATAATTATTTTCTCATAGTGCTTTAGCAATTTGAAGCAAGGACAACACAAACTTCATTCCTATGACAAGCAAAATTTATCAATTTCACCACTTTAAGATGGTCAAGGCAAATAGAGCCAAGAAGTGCTTGCACGCATTTGCTTCCATAACCGCGCAGAGCAGAGGATATACTCTGAAAGAAAGATAATAAGAATCAGGCATGACAATAAAGAAAGCACATTAAAGCTACGAAGTAATTCTGAATGTGTCTTGTTTACTCTCAGCATGCAAGATTGGAGTTTCCATGCCTTTTCCTTTGCAATGTATTCATAGTCGAACTGCACAAACAAGAAAAATCAATTGTTAGACCGTAGAATGTATAACAAATACCAGTTTCAATAACAGAAACTCAATTACAAGCGGCTCAAGCTTGAAAACAGGTAGCAGTCCAAAATACACGACAAACTACTCCACTTCTCTGAATCTTAATACTAACCATACAACTAAAGGATCCTGTGTTTGGTGGGATGTTAGGATAATAGGATATTAGGAAAAGACAAGAACATCCACCACCTTAATGACTGAAATTTGGAAAATCAATCTTATTATAAACAGCATGGCATACAACAAATCACGCAGGATTAGGACACCAAAGTTGCAATTATGATCATCCAAATTACCACAAGGAAAATCTGAAAGGACTAGAGGAAGACTGTGAACAAGCATGTGAGAGATTATATATGCTATATATTGAATATCATCACTGAAGGGATTTTTGCATAGATCTCTTGAAAAATCACGGAAGGATTTGATGCAGTAGAAAAATTCAATATTTTCTGACCACTCGATCTGATAAGCTGGAAATATGGAAGATTCCTGGCACTCTAGGGGTATCATGTGAAAGGTTGCTATTAGTTTGTTAAGGGTAGAATTGTCTTAAATTGAGCCCTCATATGAAATTAGGAAAGACAGGAACTTCTCAGAAACAAACAACCAACCAAACATTCATCTCCTAAGAATCCAAACTACACACCTCAAAAAAAAAAAAAAAAAAAATCCAAACTACAAGAAAACAAGAACAGCTCTCATGTGAGCATTTTCCTTCATTATTATTGTGATGTGCGGTTCACTAGTAAATAAGAATATTCAGCTCCATAACTGATCTTAGCAATGCTAAATTGTTATACTTCTAAGTTGGTAAAAACCTTACATCAAATTGCAAACACAAGGCAATAGCAGCAAGATCGAGAAAACTGATTCTTTCAAAAGGCAAAGTAACGCTCCAACAGAATCCAAATAAGTTTGACAAAACAACTCACATAATGCAGAGCTAGAATTTCAAACAGATTGTATGTACGTTAGACAAACACAACATTGTGATTTTGAATAATCCCAACAAAACAATTTCAATTTTACATTTGCTAATATGGTAGGTTGTTGATCTGAGGTTCATATTATCCTATCAAATACTAAAAAATCATACTGTAATAGTTGATTCATCTGGATTCAAAGTAAAGGATTATGCAGATGATAATTTCAAGCAGTACTTTATCTTGGCATTACAAAATAAAAAGGACACATTATGGGGGTATCCCCTAAGGTTTTTCATAATCACAAAGACCGCCCTTCAAATTTTTTAAAATTTCAGAAACCTCCCTCGTCAACTTTTTCAATTCTTTTTACTCCTGTCCATATTTTAACTATAATTATAAGCATGTCTTTTGCCAATGTAAATGTCTAAAGCGATTTATACGAAATTATATAAAAACTGAATAACCTGATGGAAAAATGACAGTTATATAGAGTGCAAAACCAAGCTAACCAAAAACACAGAGATTGCACTCCTTCAGCCATGCACAAAACCAAATTTACCTTGAATTAACTATTCATACGGGTTGGGCAACAAAAAATTGTTTTTCCTTAAAAAAAATGTCTTGTCGTGGATTTCCCAACTGGTAAGTACAAGTAAATGTCCATTAAGTTGTATTAATGTGCACTCCACAATCAGTTGACTTAAACAGAGGGGGTAAAGCTGTATCTAGGAGTCTAATGCAGCATTAGTTAGTATAAAAAATAACTCACTGCATCTACAGGATGCATTAAATTTAACCGTAAAACAACATACAATCTTGTCCACCTCTTAAGTCACAAGGCAACTCCAACAATAAATAGTCTGAATGGACAATAGTCAAGGATTAAGGATTACAGCAAAGCAAATATTTACCATATCAAACTGCAACACATAAAAGTTGCCACCAACAATAAGAAGTAAGAAGAGATGCATGAATAAGGCCACAAGGGGGATACCAAACCAAGTATCTACATTGCATTCTGGAAGTAAATAAACAAAACCACTACATGCTTTCTGATGTTTCTACAATGACCCAAACAAGAAAGAGACATTACATTCCTTAATCTATAAAGGGAGGGAAGCAAATAAGCATAGACCACATACACAATATAAACACTAGTCTTATTGAAAGTCTTCCCCAACGTAGATTAGAGAACTTCTGAAATAGTGCAAACAGATCTCATTGATAAAGTGTAGGTGGCATTAAAGAAACATTTATCAATACCAACAGCTCACATGTTTGAGACGTCTTGAAATTATAATAATCACCTGAACTACTAATGTTGACAAGAGAGGGCACCCCTTGGTCAACAAGACAAAATAGAGTTGGCTTTGCTCAGCAGCTGAGGAGAGTACCAATTCCTACTGTCTGACGCATCGCAGCTGAGGGTGGTCTTCAGAGAGAAAACCAGTAGTACTACTCTCTGTTGATTGAAAAATAACCTAATTGAAAGATTATGACAATGAGTGTTGAATGAATTTATCATTATCAATATAAGCAATCAATGAAAGGAGAAAAAATTCATTCTAACCCCATAAGGCACGCGCAAGACAAGCTTGTCCAACCGATTGTAATGGTTTGAGTGCTGGTTAATCCGGAAAAGAAAAGCTGAACAACAGCCTCCATTAATTGTTAGCTCTGATAGGACAGGAACGTTCCGAAATTCAATGGGCAATTCTGATATATATAAATCCCCGAACTCAAAAGACCCAAGATTTGCAGCAGAAATAGTCAGTTTTTCCAATGAACAGCAATAGTGAATGCTCAAGGAATTCAAAAATCGACCCTCGATATTCAGATGCATTATATTATGAATATACTTAAGACACAAATGTTCAAGACTTGGGCAATTGGATGAGAGATATTCAATCATCTTTTCTGTGATGTGAATTTGGTCCAGCGTCAGGGATGTTAACGAGGAAAGACCAATATCCTGAAGCTTCACCGCTCTTGAAATCGACAAAAACTTGTCCACGTCATGGAAATGATCATCTGGCAACAAGTCCAATTCTGAAACCCTGACATCCTTTTTTTTTTTTTTTTTTTTTTAAGATATCCAAAACCCTGACATCCTTTTGCATTGCAAAATTAATCCAATTAAGAGATAATTTATCCTTAATTAATGTGGTTCGAACAGTTCAGTTCAAAAAGGGTTACGAAAAGACATTTTTGGCGTCTAATTACCACACTTGATTAAAGAATCTTTTATTCATTTGTTTGCTAGATATCTTAATAGTAGTAATAAGCAGATATACGAACGATTTCGCTTGTTCTTGCGTTCGATTTAGGCCAACAGTTCACAAACGGAGGACGGGTTGATTACCGAAAATGTCTTCCAACTTATTGACGACTTTATTTATTTAAGCTCCAAACGTTCTTGTTTTAGGGTACGGTTTTCAGATTCAGCTATTGTTCTCTTTGGTATATTCAATGAAACTTTTTCTTGATATAGGGTTCGCCATCCATCCAGATTTGTCACATAGTCAATCGACATGCTATGCAAGTAAGGTGCCCAAAAAACATGAATTCCTTCTAGAAGGTTCTTCAATGCCGCTGAAATATGCGTTTTGCGTGTAACAAAGACAATTGAAAAATATTAATAGAAAAGTGGAAATAATTAACAATCCCAGAAAGGGAAGGGCTATTGTTGTTGGTCACTCTCCCTCCAATTTGCATAATAAAGGAAAATAAATAAAAAAAACAACAGAGAAATATTACCAGCATACTTTGGCTCCAAGTAACAGAAATATCTGGATTTTCTTTACTTTCTTGG
Source organism: Mitragyna speciosa (assembly GCA_024721245.1). NCBI lineage: Eukaryota > Viridiplantae > Streptophyta > Magnoliopsida > Gentianales > Rubiaceae > Mitragyna > Mitragyna speciosa. The sequence continues at coordinate 1,918,817 of CM045566.1, read as the reverse complement.
AGAACACGATAATCTCTCACTTCTAAAAAACAACAACTATATTTGAATACCAACCACATTTTACTTCTAAATAATTAGGCATACTAAAAAATACATATTCGAGTGGTTTCGCAGGCAGGAATTTTCATCTTGATCGCCGACAATTTCTCCTCCCACCGAAAATGCGGCGTCAGTAGTTATCTTTTTGTAAAATGCTTATCCAGAATTTTTTGAATTTCAAGTAATTTTTTTCAGAAACAAAAAATTTTCATTATTATCTAGGTTTCTGTTCGCATTTTATCTATATTTGACAGGTATTTCAATTGTTTGAGAATCGTGTAGTTCTTTTTATATTTTTTTATTACTTCTGTTAGTAATTATTAGGAGTTTATGGTTATTTTTTTTAATTTTCTCCTTGTCTTTTTAAGATCATTATCTCTGGTATTCATTTGGTTTTAGAGGTATTTGTCTTAGAATTTTAATTACTTCTTCTTTTTGTGTTTTTTAATTATTTTTCATCTATTAGATACGTGTCGCAAATGCCGCTTTTTATCTTTTATAAAAAAAAATCATTCATCACTATAGGAATCTTTTCCAGGTTAATCACTTCAATAATCCTTAAACATTTTCATGAGTGTCACTTTAATTCTTAAACTTCTAATTATATCTATTAAATCCCCCAACTTTTTTAATAGTGTTTAATAAGTCCCTAATACAATTTATGACAAAATTAGCCTTCTATCTATGGCGTTTTATTTTTTTCTCTCTCTTTTACTCTTTTATATTTATTTTTCTTTATTTCTCCAATTTCTCCTCCCAATGCTATCTACATCCCATCCCCAAGATTTTCAACCCATTTGCCTTATTCTCAACTAGGGATGTACCAAAAAATAAAATTAAAAATTAAAAAAATAACAAAATCAAAATTGATCCAAACAAAAAAAAAAAAAGAATGATCCAATCTAAATTTGAAAATGATTCAAATATTCGAAATAATCCAAAAAATCAGGCTAAGAAACATTTTTTAAGTTTAAAAAATCATGATTACCTTAACCAATTCATACATGAAGTTAATGAATTTTTCAACTTTAATGTGGAAAACAAATATAAAATTTATAGAGAAAAATAATTATTGGTAGTTTTTGAAAAGTGGAAAAGGTGGAAACACGTAAAAAAATGATTATATGATTTAGAATATTTCAATGTTGTTATTTAGAGTGTTCAAAACTATGATAATGTATTTTTGGTAGTGGATTTCTAATATATGTTTTATTACTATTGGTCCATTGAACACAATTAATTATTCAATTTAAATAAGTACTATATGTTGTAAATTTATAACATTGTTTTCTTTGTTAATTTAGTTTTCAAGACAAAGAATATTTTATACTTTCAAATACAATGCATCTACTTAATCCACATATTCGATTGCATTTGACTGGTTAAGGGGAAGATATGAATAAAATTTTGCTGAAAACAATACAAAGGTTGAGGCCAACTAAATTATAAATAAACTGGTTATTCAATCCATGTGTACTTTATTACCAACCCAACTTAACAAAGAACACAAAGTTATTAATAAATGAACTATTTATTTTTTTAGTGACAACTATAGTTAAAAAAATTTTTTTGTAGACCTACATTGATTAAGTTTATTGAGAAATTTTGTGTGTTTTTAATTTTTTTTTTGACATAAGGATGCGGAGTAATAAAAGAAAGAAAATAGTAAAAAAATAATAGGAAGAAACAAATAAAAAAACATAATAAAAAAAGAAAAATATAAACTCATAACTAGAAGGGCAATTTTAACATAAATTTATATAGGGCACCAATTAAAAATTAGTGTAAAAGTTGAGGGGTCAATGGGCACAATTAAAAATTTAAGGACTAAACTGGCACAAAAAAGTTTGAAGACCACTAGAGATATTTACCCCATCTTTTTCTTTTTTTTAATTAATTATTATATGTGATTAGTGGAGACAATCTGGAGCAACCTGAGAATTACGGGTTCCATTTCGATAGCATTATTTGGAGTGTTTTTTTAGAATTATTTGAAAAAAATATTAGAATTGTTGTTGTTGACTTTTTTGAAAAAGTGAAAAAGTGTTTGGATTGTGAAAATTTTTTTGGTTTGTTTAAAAACTTTGTAACAACTTTAAGGGATTTGTAAACAATTATTCACAAAAGCAAGCAGATTTATGTTCAAAATTTGTTTAGAAAAACTGAAAAAATTACAAGTAACAAGATGGGATCCATTGTTGGTGGGTTTTGTTATATGAGGACTGGCATCGAGCACTCGTGAGTAAGTGGCCACGTCTTTAGTTTACAAGCCCCAAGGTAAAACACAATCCTATAAAGAAGGAAAGAAATGTGAGTATGAAGGGTAAGGAGGATATAAAGAAGGAAATAAATGTGAGTACGAAGGGGAAGGAGGAGGGACATGGCTCCAAATTTGCATCTGCTGTGGCCACTGCTGTTAGGGATCGTGTCGCTGTTGAAATTCTTAAAAAAAAAAAAAAGAAGAGAGTGGAAAATCCGAGGAGGTTAAGAAGAAGGAGAAACCTTCTAAAGCTATTGAAGTTGATAAGGAGAATGGTGATAGTGTTGATGCTCAAAAGGCTAGAAATGAGAATGTTAACCATGAAGGAACAAAGAATGCAATTCCTAGGAAGAAGGGTGGAAAATCTAAAGAGGGTATGAAAAATGACAAGACCTTCAAAACTATTGCGGTTGACTATAAGATCAAATGCAGAGAGGGGATAATGGTATGTTGCTAAACAGGCAGAAGATGAGAAGGATAACCGTGAGGTTGAGAAGGAGAAGAAAAAGGAAAAAGAAAAGGACGACGGTAAGAAAGGGAAGAAACAGGTAATTGATAAAGAGTAAAAAGGGAAAGGAGTAAGTAATTGACAAGGGTAAGGCAATTTTGGTTGAGGATGGACCTAAATCTAGAAGAGATGGTTACTTCATGGAAAACAGAGATGGGAGAAAGAAAAAGTATTGAGATTAAGATTCAGGAGGAAGGGAATGCTGAGGAAAAGGACAGGGGAATTGCTATGGGGAAGGAAGTTAAATTTGCTAAGGGTAAAAGTCCTGTTAATTTTATTCTTAGTGAAAATTTGTAAGGTTAGAATCTTAAAAGAAAAAATTACAGTTTTGGTACCTAATGTTTGGGGTATCGATAGTTTTAGTTACTAAAATTTGGATGAAAGCAAATCTAGTATCAAATGTTTCAATTTTTAGCACATTTAGTTATATTGAGGCATTCTTAGTCCTTAAAGTTTGGATGATAGCAAATATAATGTCAAATACTTCAATTTTTCAACATTTTCAATCCTATTAACCGATTTTGCTAAAATCTTACTGAAATCCGTTCACGTGATACTCATTATTGGTTTTTAAATTTTTTAAAAATATATATATAATTTTCGATTTGCTACTTTTTTTGTCTCCTTTGTATCGAATAATAATTACAAATAGTCAAACGGTTTTTAAATGAATTTTTCAAAGATATTGAAGAGCAAAATTTTGTCTTCAAAGTACGATCTTATGGTTTTCTTTTTAGAGAGAGAGAGAGAGAGAGAGAACAAAATAGTTGATTGCCTATCTGACAATTTGAGCTTTTATCATGTTTATTAGATTTTTCTATTTTTAATTTATTTTTCAATAAAGACTAATTACTCAAATTAGTACTTTTAATTACAAATTATGACAATTAATTTTTTTATTATTTCGAATTTTTTAAATTTGGTTATTTGTCATCAAATTCTGATAAGATTTCGACAAAACCAATCAATTAGACCAATAAATTGAAATATTTGATCTTAGATTTATTTTCATCCAAACTTTAGGAACTAAAATTGTCTCAATAACATTAAATGTGCTGAAAAAATGAAACATTTAGTACTACATTTACTTTTGTCCAAACTTTAAGGACCAAAACTGTCGATACTCTAAACATTTGGTATCAAAACTGTAATTTTTTCATTCTCAAAACATGACAAAAATATAAGGCCAAAGCGTGTGCTCTCTCCTTTTATATATAGTAATATTTATATAGTATGATTATTTTATACTCCCTCCGTCCCATTTTGATAGGTTTACAGGTTTTTTCACACCGTTTAAGAAAAGTTAGTTAACTTTATTGAAAGAATGAATTAATCTATGATGTTACTAAAATACCTTTATATTCATCATTAAATATTTACATTGAATACAAATAGAAAATTGCACCATAAGTCAAATTAATTTCATTTGATGTGAATGCACGGTTTGCTATGTACTCTCACTTATAACAAAGTAATTAAATAGGGGTATTTTAGAGAAATTGAAAATTAATTACATTCTTCAATTTGGAAAGTGAATTATAATTTGGGACGGATGAAAAAGGAAAACAAACCTATCAAAATGGGACGGAGGGAGTATCTTTTAAGATGGGCTTAGTTTTGTAGGACTGGAAGTCCATCCTAGGACAAACTGCTTTACGAAGTCCCCCCCTAATTCTGGCTTAGCCAAAGAAGCTATTTGGCTAAAGCTGTCTTAAGTCGAACAATTTTTTCCCAAAATAACATCTTTAACAAACGATCAGTCTTACACTGTGGTTAATCATATGTCCCAATATAGTCTTCAGGTCAAACACTTTTTCTGAAAAATTATGGATACCTTTCAAATCCAAATTATGAATACCTTCCAAATCCATAATATTCTCATCTAGTTCCCACATTTAAGCCATAAATTAAACTCCAATGGGATGTCTGACTCGCTGAATTCTTGGGCTAAAATGCGCGTGCTTTAGTTTTCACTTTTTGTCCCTCCCCTGAGGTACCCTGTATGAAATATTACAATTCGTACATAAATTAATTTTTTAACTTACCCAAAAATACGTATATAAGTAAATTTTTAAGAGCCTTGTGTTCCTTTTTTCTTTTTGAGGAATTATGCTCCTTCTTTTAGATAAAAAAAAAAAATTCTCTCTCTTTTATGACTCCTCTACAAACAACACAGGACTATATTCAAAAGGTACACGTTGGAGCCTTATCTCCACCGGCTTTTCAAATTAAAAACTGCATCAAGCTTCAAGAGGTTATGAAACAGTACTTCAACATTCTTGGCAGAAAAAGATAAAGTGCAACCCAAGGAATGCAACGTTCAATAGCATGTAGGTTGACGTTAACAGATCAAAATACATCTTTATCTTAATATTCTCATCTCCAGAGCCATAAATGTAGAGACCAAAATAGACACCAGAGCTCTGACAAAGGGCTACAAGAGAAACAACAACAAAGTGCACATTGATCATCTCCACAACATCGGACCTTACAGAGAACCTCTCTAACCATATAACTCTCCCATTTGTCTTTCCCTCAGATTTTTAACCAAAATCGAAAAAAACAAATACGCTTCTGGAGGTAGGTAGGATTGTAAGCAGAAATCTGATGCATCAGCATTCACTAATCATCAGATGCCTTGGGAGAGTTTTCTGGGGTCTTCAGGACAACTGGGTTATTCACTTTATGCTCCATGATACAGGCTCGAAACTCTTCAACTACAGAAGCATCCTTGAACTTCAAAGCAAAAGTAGAAAGGCTATCTTTTCCTTCACCAATACTATTCACACAGGCAAAAGTTATACCTCTCTTATCCATATTGGTCAGCTTCATGTCTGGGTAAAGACTAGCATTCAGAATCAACCGGTAATTTCCTCGTGTTCTCATAATGAGTCTGGCTTTTGCAGTCCCTGTTGTTGGAACATTTACCTTGAGCTCCCCCTTCCCCCGCTCCTTCCAGGCTCCATCAAGATACTCATAAAGCAGTGAATCAGCAACAAAAATGGCCTTCTCATTCTCTTCCCCTGTCTCCACGGGAACCTCCTGCATCGAAGGCAATCCACTCCCCTCACTCTTGGTGACAGTGGAAGCCCCTGAATTTCCAAAAAAAGAAGCACTTCCATTATTAGAAAGACCAAATCCAAAAGAAGGTGGGTCATTTTTCAGTCCAAAAAGAGAACCAGAACCAGAACCTAGTGAAGATCCTTCTTTTGAGATTGATCCAAAGGAGAAAGTGGAACTGGAAAACCCAGTTCCGGCCAGGCCAGTGAAAGCATTTTGGCTGCTTGAAAGCTGTTGAAAGGAGCTGAAAGATGCAGCTTCTCGGCTCTTGTCAACATTTCCACAGCCATCATCCTTTTTCTCTTCAATATCAGTTTTCTTGACTTCAGCGTCTTTTTTGTTATCAGTTTCAATAATGTCAGCTTCCACATCTTTGCTTGTTACGTCCTCAGCCTTTTTATCAGTAGATTCAAGTTTATTCGGCCCATCTTCATCATCATTCTTCTCCATCTCAGCAGTAGATTCAGTCTTTGGTTCATCAACTTTGCTTCCTAATTGTTTATTGTTCTCATCCGTTTCGTCAACTGTTTCCTCACTTTCAACAGCTTTCAACTCACTTTCAACAACAGTGTTTCCACTTTCAGCTTCAGCAGTGACCACGGCTGTTGTAGCACCAGAATCTAGAGAAGGAACCAAACGGATTCCAGCAAAAGGGTTAGAAGATGGGGCTGATGGGGTTGATGATGGCTGGTTACGACGAACTTTAACGATTCTTCTACTTGCCAACACCTCATCACTTGCCCTCTTGAATGTTCCCATCTCTTGTTCAGATGTACCATCTTCATCATCAAGACCAGGATTATCTCGAGATATCTCTCTTCCAGCAGCTCTCTTTTTTGAAGGCTGAAGATTACCTTCTGCATCCCCCATTGGAAAGCGTGAAAAGTTCGAAGTTAACAATTGTTTCCTCAAGCAAAGTGATTTCTGAACAAAAACAGGCAAAAAGAAAAAAAAAAATCAATTGGCTAAAAAGACATAAATGGAACTACATCACATTCCAGTGAAGTATAAAACTACACTCAGGAAGCAGAACAAAAACTAACACAGAATACACGTTACAATTAATTAAACACAAAATATATTAAAACACTAAAAGTATTGTACTAAAAAGCTAGAAAGGAAAAACAAGTCAATCAACGTTTTTTCTAGAGAAATTCACAAGATAAAAGCTGCACAATCAATACAAATGCTTGTCAAATTTTCCTTAAAAGAAACCTACACATTGCTTGTACCTCCTTTCCTTTTTTAAAATTGCATCAAAGGTAATAAAAGTTATCATACGCTGTCAAATTATTGCAACGCAATTCGAAGTCAGTTCAATGTCTGACACATCAAAGTTCTACCTGCTGCAAATATCTGCTACATTTACACTAGAAATTTTGCAAAACATGAAAATTTCGATTAACCTGTGTGTTAATTTCTCAAATGTAATAAATATTCCAGTTTACATTATGATGCCATCCAAAACAATGACTACAGGAAATAAGGAGGTCGCTAAAATCAAACAAATAGAAAGCATAAATGTTCTAGGTAAGTATAACATACAAAAATGTGCCATAACGACAGCCTTTTAGACATCATAAAGGAAAGAGGATCATATTGAATCATTAGCTGCAATAAAAGCAAACTCCTCAAACGCATAATCCATCTGTTTTTTTGCAAATTATGTACTATAGACAAAGACAAAACATTTGTTATAAAAAGAAAAGATGAAACAGCATAGCAAAGAAACGACAAATAACGAAAGAATTACAGATTAGAAATGAACAAGATAAAAACAACTGCATTATATTCTGACATGAAGAAAATGAGGAAATATGAAAAATTACCACTCACTAATGAAGGCAGAAACCGCAAGAAGTAAGGCAAACACTTAGGAAGCTGAAAAGACACACAAATATCCATCAATAAAAGAGAGCAAAACTTTTTACGATGAAACAATTATAGATACATCAATCACCCAAAAACATAAATGATTTGACCACAAACAAAAACCCCCTCCCCCAAGTTTGCAGGGGGGCCCTTCTCTTGTTTTTCCACTCTTCTTTTTTGATATAGTCTTAATTCCTTTTAGTTTAATCACAATTCTGAACATAGAAGAATAAATATATTTAGTTGAATCTCATAAAATCCTTTTAGTCATTACTCACTTGCAGTGAACGTTCAAATGGCGTTATCATTACGAAGCAAATCTAAATCTTGAAAAATTAACTCGAAGATCCACAGGACATTACAAAATTTAATATCCTTTTACTAGTTAATCAGCCTACAAACAATCATTTTAGGAACAAAGTGGGGAATTTATTTTCTGTCTTCATGAACTGGCGTGGGAAAAAAAAAAAAACCTAGGTTTCGAAAGTAAAATCCTCGCAAGAAAAGGAACACATTTCTTATTTCCGCTAAAAGGGTTCCAAACATATTCCAGCTAAGTTGCAAATTCATGTCATCTAAGGAAAAAAGAAAAGCAGGAAAAATTCAAAATTTCTAATCTTGCAGCAGCTGAAAACTGGTTCAATCAAAACGCTTATTCAGAACAGTACTCCTATTAACCTAGGCATCCAGAAAACAGCAGTTCACACAATTCTATCCCAGAATTTAAAAAAAAAATGTTAATCCAAATACGAATACACAAAAGCATACATAAAATATATACAAAAAGTATAAAAATAAATAAATATCAATTCGAAGCTGCAGTAATATCACAAATATTAAGCGACAATGAAAAAAGAAATGATGAGAAAGGAATTCAGGTAGGCAGGAGTAAGAGAGTGAATGATTTAATCGGAACCTGAGAAATTGCGTCGGATGCTGGAGTTGGAGGGCTCTGGTGTTTTTCTGGCTACTGCAGAAAACCCTAAGGGCCTATTTATCTACAACCCATTTTATAAACCTGGATACGCCCTTCAGCCCTTTTTATATTTCTAGGACTACTATACTGTTTTTTTTTTTTTGTTTTGTTTTTTTAGCCCTCCCTTTTTTCTTATTCTCTCTCTCTCTCTCTCTCTCTCTCTCGTCTTATTCGGAATAAAGGAAAAAGAAATGACATACTTAATTATTCATCTATGACAGTGTAATATTCTGTGCGTTTTGATTGAGTCGGTAAAAATATTACTAAGCTAGATATGATAGATTTCCAATCCAAAATTTCATATTCCAATTATGTCCAAAAAAACAAATATGGCAATACAAAATTACAAACAACTATGGCATTCATTTTTCTTTTTCTTTTGCCTTTATGTTTTATTGGGGAACCTGCGACAGGAGAATTGATTTCGGTTGCCGGATCTACATAGTAGGTCCCACAGCAAGATTGTGATTAATTGGCTGGCTCCCTTTATATTTTTGGTTAAACCCGTTTAGATATTTAAGTCCCAATACCGGGTGCGCACGGCTCCTGGGACCCAATCAGAGATAGCTCTAAATCGGGACCGGTTGCCTCCTTTGGATCAGGGTAGAGTGATTTTGACTCATACCTTAAGTCTTGTAAGCCCACTAGAGCATCTTGGGCTTTATATAATCCCAGATGTTAAATTCCAAACCCACGTTTAATATCTTTTTAAACCCAACCCCAAGTACTGCTCAAAAGCTTTCATAATACGCAATACTAAACTAGAAATACTTGCGAGTGTGTGTGAATAAGCACTACTGCTACACCAATTCGAGCGTTACAAGAGTTTGGTTTGCCAATAAAACCTCTTAGGATTTGCATTTTCAAAGATTTCACTTTGTTGATCGGACGGCATGCTTTGATCAACTGACCTTTAACTCCAAAAATTTTTTTTTTTTGGAAAGAAACCCAGGTACGATATTAACAATATCAACTTATATTAGCCAAAAAATTTAAGGAGATAGACGTTCTCATTCGACAACACCACTTTATCCGCTGAACATGCAGTGCCTGTTCTTTTTCAATCCATCTACTGCTTCCCGTTCTCCTCTTTTCCACGCATCCCATGGCAATACACGGTTTCAGGCAAAGCCATTAGCTTTACCTATAAATTAAGCATCATCAGTGTATTCCTACATCATTCTAATCACTGGTGGAGAATATTCTCTTCCACGGAGACATATTGCGGCGATCGGTGCCCCTAGAATCACCATCAGCTTGTTAGTTTGTCACTCCTTGGATCTCAAGCATTGGGTTATTTTTCGCGCCGGAATTCCTTGCTTCAATGTCGTTTTACAATCTCAAGCACTGTTTAGAAGGTAACTTAGCAAACACTGTTTACTAGCATACTCAAAGGTCATTATTTCCAAGTTACCGACATATATGGGTGGGCAAACAGAATTTAGCTGGTGAAATTGGGGAGTGAACCGTCCATGATTCTGTAATATGACACTGACGGAAACCAGAGTATATTGATTCCATAGATTATAGTAGACTATATAAGGTAATTTCAACCAATATTGATATATCCGCTTTACATTGACAATGGCGCAGCAGAATTTCAAGGGAAAATGGGCATCAATGAATATAATGAATCCGTAAGAAACTAAACCACTAACTGAATCTTGGAACACTGTCTACAGTATATGCCCTGACAAAATTCATTTGTGCTAGAAAATTACACCACCAGCCAAAAAGACACCAGGTCCCTGAAATCTCCTCTTCCAGATACCCCCTATAAAACCTGAAGCAGACGAGACACAATAAACATTCTGAATAAACAAAAACATCAGAGAAGTGTCTATTTCATCATGAAGTCTACAATTCCCAAAGGCCATAGTTAAGCCTTATACATTCTTCAAAAGTAGGCAAGACAAGATTCTCAAACGCAATAACGTATATATTCGAAAAGAGTAGGCATATTTTCCTTTTTATGAAGAAAGCCATTAAACTTAAGACATTTCCTTATACAAACCTACTATAATCGAAGTCCAATAAAAGCTGATTCTGGGATGAAAAAGAAATCTACAAATTCAAAGATGTGCTCGCTTACAAACTTCAAATCACATATGAGAGTTGAAAGAATCTTACTGAGGGTATCCATTTGCAGCTTCCCAGTTCATGGGGAAGCGAATATGAATTGGAAATGTCAAAATTCTTGTATAATCACACTTCCATAATCAGACATAGGTTGTTTCAAAGTTTCATAATCCCATATGATGTGGATAAAGCTTCAACCAGGTTCTAAAAGATATTCATCTCAAGTAGCATAAAGTGGCATCTTCATACAATTTTCAAGCATGTCAGATAATTATAATCGCCAATTCAGCAAGCAATGAAATATAGCTTCATCAAGTCCATCAATCTTTTTACAAGAACCTTAGAGAAAAGGACAGTACAGCCTGAATGCACCTCATTTCTCCATTCTCAATACCTTTGCAGAAAATGTTATACCAAAAGCAAGAGGACAGTTACCTTTATTTAACCAAGAGAATAGAAAGAAATATACTTGAACGATGTAAATGTATAGCCCTAAATTTTGATTGTAACAAACACTGATGACCAACATTCATTTCACGCATAAACTGATCTCTCACCTCAAGAAAATTGAATACAGCAGGAACCAAGTGTCTTGATTGGAGCTAATGACGTGGTGTAAGCACTGCCAATCACGGAATAAAAGAAGAAGAAGAAGGCACCATCAGAAATTTTACTTAAACAATATTATCTACATTAATACGATTCGAAAATAGAGAAGAAGGAAAAATCCAAGAAGCCTAAATTTCATGCCAAACTGCAAGCATCTTAATTCATTCAACAGGAAAAATACAAAGCCATGGGTGAGTACCCCCACATACCAATGTTAAAGGGAAAGATCTCTAAACAAATTAATGAGAAAAGAATGCTAAACTTCAAACCTCAAGCAACAAGCTTATTCCAATATAAACCTGAATATATGCACAGTATCCTCAGTTGTCAACACTGAATTGAAGAAAGATAATTAAATGAAACTCCAAAACAGGGTCAACCAATCTATAATATGCTAAATGAGTCCTCTCGAGCTGAATATTATATATTAGGCCTGTTACTCTAAACGCTTATCAAAAGAATTTTTAAGGCAGGCAACCATACCAGTACAGTCAGAACAGCTTGGAAATAGTCCAACATAATGCCATATATAAACACTGGGACTCAAACGACTAACTAACAAACATAAGCAACATAGAAACAAAAGCCTGAACTACAAAAATTAGAGTCAAACATTGCAACTAAAAGATATCAATTAATCACCAGCAACAAAACTAGGATTTTCATAACGGCCCAACCAATCGCTTTTAGGCTGACGGTTTTCCTTCATGATTCGTACCCCACTCTTCGTCAGCCTCATTGCCGTTAACGAGTACTGCACCATCATTAGAGTCTGCGTCCACCACAACAGCCTCTTCTTGACCCTCATCTTGCCTCTCCTCTTGTGCATCATCTATCTCCTCTTCCTGTGACTCATCGCCATTTTGTTCCTAAACAAGGGCATAAATACAAAGTTTAAAAACTTATCAAAAAATGGAAATGTCATTATCAATTACTAATAAAAACAGGCAACTTCAATAATTTATAATAAGTTTGCAAAGTATATGTGTATGAATGTGTGTTACAGGGGGAAGATTGGAAACACTTCACAAACAAACATACAGAACATGGATATATGCCGACTCTACCTCATGATCCAAGGCACCATTTTCACGTGGTGGCTCCTCCATTTGCATGTTTCTAAAAGCCTCTACAAGACTGACAGTTGATCTATCTGCATAATTTAGATATTCAGCTGCCGGAGGATAGTTACACCTACAATAATGAGAGTGGAAGTTACTCAATGAGTTGATTGGAGACCAAGGAAAAGAACACCAATATTGAGATGGATTTCATAAAATGAGACTAGCATTGTAATAACCATAAACAGAACACTTACAGCAGCACTGATACTAAAAACAGGAAAGAAACGAAAAAGAAAAAGGAAAAGGAAAAATGATATATATGAAACCTTGTCTCAGCAACTTTGCCTTCAATAGCAAGTGCAACTTGCCAGTCATCAAACATATTTGGATATTCTTCAGGATCAGCCAAAGATTCAGCAGCTTTCTGATTAACCTGCATGCATAAATCAAACCCTCAACTGGTAAAATCAATGAAAAAGTAACCCATTAACTATAAAGTCCCAAAACCGATGGCTCAAAATCAAAATTATATTCTTTCCCAGTCATTTTGGCAACACAGAGCAAGCTATTTTTAAAGGTTAAAGGTCCATATAACCACTTGACCCTATAAAAGTGACTTCATCAAACCTTTTCTAATGTTTTCACAATTCAGATAGCAAAATCTCACAACCAAATGTATGCACACACCAGAACATAGAACATAATAAGTCACAACCTTATTGAGGTCTCTTCTCCATATTGCGACTATTTCTGACACCTTACTTGGAAGATAAGATCGAGCCATCAGTGCAGCCTCGGGTATCCGATTGCTGGGGGGGGGAAAAAATTTACTCAGCACATCGTCCCTAAAATACATCAGAAAGGTCAGCAGAATAAGAAAGACAGTTACCTGTCAATTAACAGCTGAAGGCACTCTTCTAATTTTCCCAGCATAAACAGACAAAGGAATGCAACATTGTTCTTCCCATGCGCTTTGGCACGAGATGCAAGTTCTGATATGCCGTCAGAATCTCCTAAAGAAGAATATAATAGCAACAAGCCACTCAAGTCATTTGCCTGCTTCAAACATTCCTCAGCCATCTCTAACTGCAAAAGAAGAAAATGTGCATTACTACAAGAATAATGGAAAAATTAAAAAACAGAGAACTTATTTCATAACTTGCTAGACCAATACGTAGGAACTGAAAGGCTATATATCAATGCGGCAAAAAAAAAAAAAAAAAGGAACTCATTATTAAAAACTAATAAGCACCAAAAATGAATGACCATGGTATTGCAGCTAATTATTGAGAAAAACTACAAAAAATTGATCACATATCGCCACTGTTTCCGCAGTTGAAAAATTTTCAGCTCAGGAAATATAAACATCAAAAGTAAAAGTACCATTCCAGTGGACATAGCCAGTTCTCCCAACTGCTTCCATTTTGATTCACTCTGTGCTACTGAGGCAATTTCCTAAACAAAGAAAAAGCAAAAAGCACTCTGTCATAGAAAATAACATTTTAAAATACAAAAGAGAAAATATAGAAGCACAAAATTAAGAATGCTTAGAAGATAAGTGCTTAACTCCAGTTTAAATAGGTCAGCAGTAATTACCTTTGCAACATCCAGTTTACCAAGTTGAATGGCTAGCTCAAATCTGTAATCAGGGTCTGTGGCAACTTCCAATGCCTCCTCTATCATATCTCGTGATTCCAGGAAACGTGCCACACTAACAATGAAATCAATTTCACATTGAGATCAACAATTTCAAATCCTTGCATCTCAGATAGAGAAGAAAAGAAAACAAGCAGCTTCAACAAGAAGCATATTTGGATACAGCTTTTCCATCTTCATTTTTGGTAACAGATTGACTACAAACTGTCATCAAGCATGCAATTATTATAGGCCTCCAAATATGAATGCACCACGAAATTAAAGGTATCCTTTTACCCGTAACATCGGTTAAGAGAGCAATAATACAAACCAAAAAGAAATATAAAACGTGAAGCGAACAGAACAGTCACTGTATGTAAAACAAAAAAATTATTAGCCAATTAAAAATGTCATATACGTATGCAGCTGTGAGTAATAACAGATCCCTTTCATGGTCAAAAACAAAAACTTCTTCAAAATCCAGCATAGAACCTCAATCGACATGATGCTACCATCAAACTCCAAACTAATCATGCATTGAACTCTACATTGCCAATAAATTTAACTGAGACCAAAAAAAGAGGGTTGCTAACTTATAGCTCAAGATGTGAAGTGTAAGAAAAACAATTGCAGAAGCTACAAGCCCAAATTCAGAAGTTGACAAACACAAGACAGCATGCTAGGATACTTCAAAATCCCAAAACAGTTTGATAGAAGGAAGTGCAAACTTAAGATTTATAAGTATCTAAAAATGGAAAAATATTCCTTGTACATATTCATTTCTTTTAATCAAGAAGCAACCAAGATATCAGTCATCTGTGGAATGGGAATGAGGAGAGCAGAAACCACTCTGCAGCACACCTACCTATTATGATGCTCCTTTGGAATAGATGGTAGGACATCATTTGCCCTTTCAATATCACCACGCATTACGAGTGTCTTGTACTCAATCAAGCTGAGGAGTAATGTATACCCCATAACACTGCCAAAAATAAGAACAAGGAAAGGCTTAGCTAGAAAACTTACAGACTATCATCACTGCCATAAAAAAACTTGTAGAAGCCTACTCACTTGAACTCTTTGTCAATGAGGTAAACCCTACTCTGGTTAGCTAGATATCCGAGTAAGTACATGGGTCGGTCTAAATGAAACATCGTGGTAACCTAGAAAATAACATATAGATTTCAAGGGATTTCCTTTAACATAATCTACAACTGCTTTGGATGTTAAAATAAATGAGCCACATACCTCACCACCAACACAGTAATTTAGTCTCCAAGAAGAGTTATTGTAAATAAAGCAGTCACCCACCCATATTCCAGTCCTCGCTCTTTCATTTACTTCATATAAAAGCTCAAAGGCATCCTCGACACCTTGTTCATCTACTGATCTTCCACTATCTAGATGTGCAGAAACTACATCTCGCTGAAACATGTGGATCCCGACAACATCAACAATAAAAGAACTCCCAAAACCAGAACTCCCAAAATTGTATAGAATGAATATATAAATTAAAAGCCTTACATTGTACTTGAGAATGTAGAACGATGTATCGCTAGCTATGGCCACTAAATCACCACTATCTGCCCAGTAGAGATTCTAAAAATGATGAAATAAAATAAAATAGAATATTATGATCTTTACTGCAGCTGAATGTTAACATAAAGAAATGATTCAACATAACCATCCCTTACTTTGACATTAACATCAATACGCCGAATCAACCGGCAGTCAGCCCAATCATAGAAACAAATAAAATCATTTGAGCACATTGACAATAGAGTTCCACCAAATATGCGCTCAGCAGAAAATGTTGGC
Source organism: Mitragyna speciosa (assembly GCA_024721245.1). NCBI lineage: Eukaryota > Viridiplantae > Streptophyta > Magnoliopsida > Gentianales > Rubiaceae > Mitragyna > Mitragyna speciosa. The sequence goes on along the minus strand of CM045566.1, from coordinate 1,902,897 downwards.
CGGATGCTTTTCTTCTCCTGAAAAAGATTACCATTTTTTACTTTCATCTCATGTTACAGGAATATATTAAGTGAACTGAAAATTTGTAATAATTACAACGCCAATAATAATAAACCGAGATGCTTGAAGGGATGAGAATGAATTTGAGATAGACATACAATGTATCCCAAAAAACCAATAGCCACAGACATTAATAATACACAATTCTAAAGCACAAAAAAGATTTCTTAGCATAAAACAAAACAAAATAAAAAAGCTACTAAACCATGCACTTGCCACAGTGAGCTGTAAATTCCACACTAGACTGTGGGTCAAATACTTTTGAAGGGACCAAGAACTGCATATTCTGAAGGCCTACCTTTAGAATTGAAACAGGCAAACTTTGAAGTGCAAAAAAGAGTGAGTCAGCAAATACCTGGAAATTTTTACTAAAAATCTTTATCTTTGATGTGCTTTCCCTAACAGCATATTCACCATCTGAGGACCACACAAATTCCAATGCTGAGCCAAATGACCTATTTCTCCATGCCAACGCTGTATATATGATGTATTCACCATCACCACAAACAACAACAAACCTCCCATTTGGATTGTGCTTCAAGCTCTACAATTCAAAAGGTTCCCCCCCCAAAAAAAAAATGTCAAAAGTAGCAATAGAACAGTGTATCAGGAACAAAGTTAATATTTCCATTAGAAATTGAACAGCACACTCGAGTAATTTCTTCAAAAGAGGCAATTAATGGTTTCATGGTGGTAGGAGAATGAGTAAAGAATTTGACTTCAAACAAAACATCATTGTGATTCAATTGCAAACTTCAAACAGAACTCCAGACAAAACCTATATACATATACAGCTAGCATTTGAACATATAAAATTTCCATCAGATACTGCCAAGTGACCATTGATACTTAATGAGAATATAAAATTTCCGAAAAAGAAGACAAACTCACTTGTGGATAAAGATCACAAGTTCCCAACTCTTTAACAGCTAAAGGCAACCTTTCTCCATCAGTAACCTGAAAGATGAAGTCAATATGTAAGTTCTAACACCCTAGAATAGTACAATTCCCACTAAAAATACATGTTCAAGCAATGGAAAAGACAAACAAATCATACCTCATAATCTGCTCCCACACTCTTAATGTTGACAGTCTGAATTTCATTATGCTTAGCCCATATTATTTTACCGCTGCTGTCCATACTAGCTACAGGAACCTCACGACCTATTTTTACCATGATAGTTCCTTCATCATAACCAATTATGACCCTGTACATAAGCTATAAGACATTAGAAAGGCGGCTGTGTCAAAGAAGCTTAGACTCATCAACTTAGCAAGCAACAATGACAATTCTCCTCGTATTCCAATTTTCATCTATTGTCCAGCTAGGACAATATGCCATTCAACTAGAACAAAACCTTCATTTACACTAGAATGAGATGAAATGAGTGATAACAATTGCAGTCACACTCCCAGAAACAAGGTAAACAACTACAATACAGAGATTAAGAAAATGTACAACTCAAAAGAGTCTAAAATAAAATACAAATAAAAAAGTCTAAGATACCCAAAGGGTATGCAAAAAGGGTATATCATGAGCACCCAAAACAGAAAAACTGTAGAAACACATACCGTCTTGACCCTTTCATGTAGCCAACAGCCCAGACTCTTTCAAGGCCATAGTTCAAAGTATTCTCAAGTCTGCAAAACAATGCAACTGACTGAGACATATTCAAAATGCATGACCAACCTACTGATACCACATTTGTCTAAACTGAAAAGCTAAAGCAAGGTAAGAGGAGTGAAAGGGGGGATACCATAAACCACTGATACAAATGCTAAATCACAAGCAAAGTTGGTTAATGAGTAAAATTAATTTTTGAAAAAGCCAAGTATCAACAAGTCAATAAGAATTTCATAGTTAGGATATCACTTCTAATTACTAAAGCTTTAACTGCGCAATGTTTATTTTCTTTTTGACAAATTATACTATCGCAGAAAGAGCAAACAATGCTTTTTCAAGCAATCTAAAACATACAGTCTTTTAGGAATTCTCAGTTATCTAATAAGGGATCATAAACAGGAAAGAGTGCATCATTGTCAAAGCAAACTTTTCATTAGAAAAGATGGAAATGAAAGTCAAGATCATTATAATAAAAGCACTAACTACTTAGAAAGTTTAGTGTACGCAAACCTATAGGTAGTTGCATGCCATATGCGGACAGTACCATCCTCTGAACCAGTAATGATAATAGGAAGTTCAGGATGAAAGCACACAGCTGAAACATTGTGCGTGTGGCCTTCAAGTGTCTGGACACAACTTTTGGTTTGATAGTCCCAAACCTGATAAAATCGAAACATAAGAAGCATTCAGAGATCTGAATTGCAGATACGGATTCAACACATCAAAAGGATAAGAAGACATAAAGAACAAACCTTGGCAGTATGATCATCAGAACCAGTGATTAAATAAGGTTTATCACCACCAGTAAAATAATCAACACAATTTACTCCTTTGATATGTGCATCCAAGGTGAAGTTTGGATCTGGGGAGCCAAGATTCCAAATCTGCAAAACAAAATATTGTAAACTTAAATGTTGCTCATCCCATAAGTGAAAATAACCATGTAAACCAATCACTAACAGGACAGTTACATCTCCTACCTTTATAGTGCGATCAAGAGAAGCGCTTGCAAAAGTGTTTGTATCTTTTGGATTAAAGGTCACTTGCATAACATAATGTGAATGACCCTCAAAGATTTGTGTGCATATCCAACCTTTCTCCCAGTCCCAGAGCTTTATAAGCATGTCATCAGATGATGACAGCACATATGGAAGAGTAGGATGAACAGCAACACATCTAATGTAGTCTGTGTGCTGCCTCAAATACTTTGATCTTGTCCATTGTATTGTAATTGTATACGCGAATAAACATGTCATCAGCACCAGCTACCACCCACTGCCTACGTGCTATAAACTTAGCTGACCTAACTGCAAGACAGTTGTCCAGGCATTAGAGAACATTTTCCCCCACAAACATGAGATAATATTGGAAAACTATTGGTTTTCAAGCAACCAAATTAGTAGCAGAGTACTACTTGAGCACCTGGTAGTTCGGTGACCTCAAAGGATTTTGCCATTGTCTGCAGTTAAAGAATATGATATTTAGCTTGGCAGTCACTATATGAGAAGTTAATGAAAGAGGATAGAAAATGAGAATGCATTTATATAGGGATCCCTCTGTCTAGCAAAAATCAATCTAAAAGAGTACATCTCATGCATTTTGTGAAGAAGTGCTCAATCTGGTCATTTATAGAGCCCAAATGCACAAAATCCCTGTAGGAAATGGATGACAGGTTGATAGCCACCAAACCCAGGACACCAAGTTGAAACTCCCAACTTACAGCTGACAACATTGCTCATTAAAAGTATTCATAGAAATACAAATAAAGATAAGACAGCAGCTGACAAAATATTAAAAAAAATGCCCTTTTCCATATCTCCAAAAACACACATAAGCCTGTTTCTTTCCATAGCTTTTCTTGTATAATAATTCATTATATCTTAAGAATTTCAATTCAAGCTAACAGCCAGAGTTAGTCCAGGACATTCGTTGGAAACTCTCAAAATGATATAACTACAGCATTAGTCATGTGACCTTCCCCTTTCCACCAAAACTAGCAAATTTTAACACGAGATTTTGAACACTATTGCACATAACAATCTCAGGAAAAGCCAAACAATCCTTTCCACTGCAACACAAAAGACATTCAAATTACAATTTCTTTGGTTGGGTACTGAATCATGTCAATTTACCCAAAGCAATACTCAAACAAAATTCACTTCAAATGAAAGAAAAAACTGATGTATAATAACTAAGCTATATCAAAGAGCAGAACCGATTTCAAGGAGAAGATGAACTTTTCATACCTGGGTCTGGTAATTCCATATGCAAACTGTCCCTGAAGTACAAACTTGCCAATATCCTATCAAAAACAAGAAAGAGTTAAAAAGGGAAGCGTAACTTGAAATAACACTTCAGTTAACAATTAACTTTCCAAAATAGTTCCCGAACCACCATTGCACCACAGCACATTGCGATTAGTTCGTAATGAACAGAATGCAGAAATTCTCGAAATGAAGGACAACAAATACAATTGGGAAATTGAACTATACAAATACAAAAAAAAAAAAAAAAAGCTGAAAATTACCATGGCTCTGTAGGATGTAGATCCACAGATTTTACTCTTTCTGATCTTTGTGCAAGCTTCCTCTGATCCACAAATTTAAACACAAAACAATCAACAACACATAAAATTAACACGTAATCACCACTCCTAACAAACAATCCCCCAATAATCCAATCAGCAATACTTAAACAATAAAAATTAGCATTCTAGCAAACAAATGCAATCAAAATAAAGAACATAGAATTCAACAATACCTTGATTTCCAGTCTGAGCGGCTGATGCGCCACCATTCACGCAATTAACATAAAAACGAAAGCGAATTAGTAACAGATCTCAAATCGTTAACGAAATTATAAATCCAGCAATCTAATCATTCCAGAAAATACTTCAAAATTCGAACAAATACGTAAAAAAAATTAAATCCAATTAGCCGGATCTATGTGGAATCAGCTTACCATTGTGACTGAGAAAAATTGGAATCCGTAAGACGAGTAGCTTCGTAAACCCTAGAGATCCGAGTGAGATCCAAATTGGAGTTCGAGTGAAGTGAAGAGAGAGAAATAAAAGAGATATGAGATCAAGAGACAGAAAGGATTTTGGGGGTAAAAATGAATAAAAGAGGTTTTGCTCGGGTAACAGCCGCAACCCCACTCCGTTTTCCCATCGTTTTTAAAGGAGGAGATTTTCGATTGGTGAGTTTTTACGTTTTCTGCGTTGCTCTGTCGTTTGATGTGCTTGGGGTCGTTGACTATTGGAATGTGGTGTTTTCAATGGTGGAGATTCCGTCTGGTGGGATTTTAACTTGGACATTGAATCACTGCCCCAATAGAATTGCTCGTATTTATTGACTTTTTTTTTTTCCCTTTTAATCTCATGAGCAAAATTAGTAAGAAAGTTCGATTTAATGACCAATTTTTCCGTTCGAGAGAGACACTAATTTTTTGGATACAGAAGATATAATTAGGATTACACTCCTAAATTATAAAGTGAAATAATTTGTTTCAATTTTCGTTATCAACACCAGCATGAATTCGTTATTGAGTAAAAATTCGTCATGAACCAAATATAGGATTAATTCTAAACAAAATATTTTGGAAGCGAATAGGTGGATATGAAGGATAGGATTAGGATTAATTAAAAAGACTTTTTTTTTTTTTTATATATAGAAACAAATTAAGAAGGCTAAGAATTGAATCATTATTCTAAAATAAGTGGTATATATACTTGATCACTAAACTACATCCGATTCTCAAATTTTTGCTTGTCAATTGTTAAGACAAACTAATTGTTCAATGAAGCTAAGGTTTATAATCTTTTAATGACCATATTGGTTTGGTAATTGGTTGAATTGACATGATCAAAGACATACTGTGTGAACATATTTTTATGGTAGGTTATCTAATACATGCAATTGCTTGATCTGATCTATCTACTTTTACTATGGTAGAGTGAAAACGTTTGAAGCTTACGTGGTTTTTGTGAAGGAATCGAACACTTGCAATCACGGATAAATATTGCTTTGTTATGAAATATTTAGTGGATGTCCACCCATGTTCACCCCATGATCTTCTCCATTATTCCTTGTAACTCCCACTACCCCATGATCTTCCACATTATCCCTTATAACTCCCACTACCCCATGATCTCTCATTAGTTCATGTAACTCATGTAACTTACATTTGGGTCCTTATGACCTTTAATATGGAGGAGTGAACCTCAAGCCTATAAATAGTGGCTTATATGCAATGAAAAATTGAAGAAGAAAAGAAGAGAAAATATTGCTTCATTTTACTTTGATTTTGTCATTACATTGTCTTCACTTTTATAGCTAGTTGTAAGTTGCTTTATTTCTATCTTAGTAGTACTATAATACTACTAATTTTATAACACGTTATCAGCACGAATTCTCTAGCCAACTTTCAACGCGTTCTTCGAAGTAAGTGTGGTAAGTTTTTATTTGTTTTCTTGATTTTAATTGTTGTTATGGCTAACCTTGCAAAACTTGAGTTTGTTGCTCTTGATATCACTGGAAAAAATTATTTGTCATGGGTGTTGGATGCTGAAATCCATTTGGATGCTAGTGGCCTTGGAGAAACTATCAAAGAAGGAAATAATGCCACTAGTCAAGAAAAGGCCAAAGCAATGATTTTTCTCCGTCACCACCTTGATGAAGGGCTAAAAATTGAGTATTTGACTATAAAAGATCCCTTTGTCTTGTGGACAAATTTGAAAGAAAGGTACGACCACCAAAAGACGGTTATTCTTCCAAAAGCTCGTTATGATTGGATGCACTTGCGTTTGCAAGATTTTAAAACTGTAAGTGAATATAATTCAGCAATATTTCGAATCAGTTCTCAATTAAAATTGTGTGGAGAAAAAGTATCTGATGAAGATTTATTGGAGAAAACATTCTCCACTTTTCACGCATCTAATGTGCTCCTGCAGCAGCAATATCGTGAAAAGGGTTTTAAGAAATATTCTGAACTGATTTCTTGTCTTCTTGTTGCTGAACAAAATAATGAGCTTTTGTTAAAAAATCACGAGATACGTCCAACTGGTACTGCCCCATTACTTGAAGCAAATGCGGCAGCCATAAATTTCAATAATGGACGAAATCGAGGTCGAGGCAATGGCCGAGGTCGTGGACGTGGTAGAAACCGTTACAATAATCGTGGTGGTTACATGAAAGGTACAACTCACCACCAGAAGTGGGAGAGCAGTGACGAGAAAAATGGAAACCAAAATAAACAAAAAGTGGACAACAAGTGCTACCGTTGCGGCATGAAAGGCCATTGGTCTCGTACCTGTCGTACTCCAAAACATCTTGTTGATCTCTATCAAGAATCATTGAAGAATAAAGAGAAAAAGATAGAGACAAATTTTATTTATAATGATGGCCTTGACCATAGTCTTGTTGACAATGGTTTTACTGATTTTACCTCTTTAGATGTTGCTGATTTCTTTGTCAATCACCCTGAAGGTGATACTAGTCATTTAATTAGTGATGAAAATGTTCAAGAATAGATCTTTTAAATTGTCTACTTTGATTAATAAATTTTTATTTGTTGTTTTCAAATAAAAATATTTATTATCAATATTTGTTTCCATGATCTTTATATTCCATAAATATTGAACTTAAAATAAACAACTAAATAAATATATAATGCATCTCATTTGGAATTTTTGTTTTCTTTGAAGAAAATGGACGTTTCAAAAATCAATGACAAAGAACTATGTCTGGCAGACAGTGCAACAACACACTCCATATTTAAAGACAAGAAATATTTTTCTTGTTTAATAATGGAAAAATCTCATGTTAGTACTATATCTGGTACTACAAAGTTGATTGAAGGCTCCGGAAGAGCAACAATAATTTTACCAAAAGGAACAAAATTTTGCATTGATGATGCATTATTTTCTCCAAAGTCTCAAAGAAACTTATTAAGTTTTAAAGATATTCGTCGAAATGGGTATCATATTGAGACTAGGAATGAAGGTAATAATGAATACTTGTATCTTACAAGTACTGGTTATGGAAAGAAAATTGTATTAGAAAAATTACCTTCTTATTCCTCTGGGTTGTATTATACATGTATTAATACAACTGAAATATATACAACAGTAAACCAGAAGTTTACTGATCATGATAATTTTATTATTTGGCATGACCGGTTAGGCCATCCCGGTTCTATAATGATGCGAAGAATATTAGAGAATTCATGTGGTCATTCATTGAAGAGCCAGAAGATTCTTCAATCGAATAAATTCTCATGTGCTGCTTGTTCTCAAGGCAAATTAATTATAAAGCCATCACCAGTAAAAATTCGTACCGAATCTCCTACATTTTTAGAACGCATACATGGTGATATTTGTGGGCCAATTCACCCACCATGTGGACCATTTCGATATTTTATGGTATTAATTGATGCATCAACTAGATGGTCACATGTATGCTTATTATCAACTCGCAATTTGGCATTTGCGAAATTACTTGCAGAATTAATTCGGTTACGAGCGCATTTTCCAGATTATTCTATCAAAACGATACGTCTTGATAATGCTGGTGAATTTACATCCCAATCATTTAATGATTATTGTATGTCTATTGGGATAAGTGTTGAACATCCGGTAGCTTATGTTCATACACAAAATGGTTTGGCAGAATCGTTTATTAAGCGCCTTCAATTAATTGCAAGGCCATTGCTTTTGAGAACTAAACTCCCAATATGTGTTTGGGGACATGCTATTTTGCATGCTGCAGCGTTAATTCGCATAAGGCCAACGAATTATCATGAGTTTTCTCCCCAACAAATAATTTTTGGTCGAGAACCAAATATTGCCCATCTTAAGATTTTTGGATGTGCCGTTTATGTTCCAATTGCTCCACCACAACGCACAAAGATGGGTTCTCAAAGGAGGTTGGGAATATATATTGGATATGAATCTCCATCTATAATAAAATATCTTGAGCCAACAACTGGGGATTTATTTACGGCTCGTTTTGCTGATTGTCATTTTGATGAATCAGTTTTCCCAACATTAGGGGGAGAAAATAAACAGCCGGTCAAAGAAATTAGTTGGAATGAATTATCATTATCTCATTTTGATCCTCGTACAAGACAATGTGAACTAGAAGTTCAAAAGATAATTCATTTGCAAAATTTAGCAAATCAGTTGCCAGATGCTTTTACTAATTCAAAACGTGTGACTAAGTCACATGTACCGGCTGCTAATGCTCCAATTCGAATCGATGTCCCCAAAGGACCTTCTACCACTAGTAATGAATTAAAAGCACCTGCAAAACGTGGTAGACCCGCTGGTTCCAAAGATAAAATTCCTCGAAAAAGAAAAGGGGCAAATAATCAAGATGGCAAAATCGAGGAAATTAAGAATTTTGAAAAATCTCCAGAAAAGAAAACTTTTGAAGAGTTTTCTGATATGACAAATAATAAACTTCCAGAAGAAGTTCAGGTACCTGAAAAGTTTGATAATCATGAGATCTCAATCAATTATGTCATGACTGGAGAAAGATGGAACCGATGTACAACTAATGTCGATGATAAATTTGCCTATGCTGCAGCAATTACTGTCATGAATGATAATGAGGATCACGAACCAAAGTCTGTAGATGAATGCAGGCGTAGAAATGATTGGCCAAAATGGAAAGATGCAATTCAAGCAGAGTTAAATTCACTGGCAAAACGTAAAGTTTTTGGACCAGTAATACGCACACCTGAAGAAGTGCAACCTAGTAGGTTATAAATGGGTATTTGTGCAAAAACGAAATGAGAAAAATGAAATTGTGCGGTACAAGGCACGACTTGTCGCACAAGGTTTTTCCCAAAGACCTGGCATAGATTATGAGGAGACATATTCTCCTGTGGTGGATGCAACAACTTTTCGTTATTTGCTTAATTTGGCAGCAAATGAACGACTTGAAATGCGTCTCATGGATGTTGTAACAGCCTATTTGTATGGCTCACTTGATAATGATATTTACATGAAAATTCCTGAAGGATTTACACTACCAAAAGGTCATGATTCTGGTTCTCGAGAACTTTATTCAATTAAATTGTGTAAATCTTTATATGGGTTGAAACAGGCTGGACGCATGTGGTACAATCGCCTTGGTGAATATTTGATGAAACAAGGCTATATGAATGACCTTATTTGTCCATGCGTTTTTATTAAGAAATCTGGATCCAAATTTGTAATCATTGCAGTTTATGTTGATGATTTAAATATTATTGGAACTCTTGAAGAGGTTAAAAATGCTACTAATTACTTGAAACAAGAATTTGAAATGAAAGATCTTGGAAAGACAAAATTTTGTCTTGGATTACAAATTGAGCACGTAGAAAATGGCATCTTTTTACATCAGTCGGCTTATACAGAAAAAGTGCTTAAACGATTTTATATGGAAAAAGCACACCCTTTGAGCACACCTATGATTGTAAGATCACTTGATGTGCATAAAGATCCTTTCCGACCTCGTGAAAATAATGAAGAGATACTTGGTCCAGAAGTACCATATCTTAGTGCTATTGGGGCATTAATGTATCTTGCAAATCATACACGTCCTGATATATCATTTGCCGTGAATCTACTTGCAAGATATAGTTCTTCACCTACTCGAAGACATTGGAATGGCATTAAACATATATTTCGCTATCTTCAGGGTACAAAGGATATGGGTCTTTATTATTCCAATGCACTTAAAGCTGATCTAATAGGTTATGCAGATGCTGGATATTTATCCGATCCTCATAACGCTCGATCACAAACTGGGTATATATTCACATATGGTGGTACAGCTATTTCATGGCGTTCCATGAAACAAACTATAGCTGCCACTTCTTCTAATCATGCTGAAATATTGGCAATTCATGAAGCAAGTCGAGAGTGTTTTTGGTTAAGATCTGTGATACATCATATTCGAGGAGCATGCGGTTTGCCCTTAAACAAGGAAGTTCCTACTACTTTGTTCGAAGATAATGCTGCATGTATTGCTCAATTGAAAGAGGGATACATCAAAGGTGATAGAACGAAGCACATTTCACCAAAGTTTTTTTTCACTCATGATCTTCAAAAGAATGGTGAAATTTGTGTTCAGCAAATTCGTTCGAGTGATAATTTGGCAGATATATTCACCAAATCACTACCGACTTCAACATTTGAAAAGCTGGTTCACAAGATTGGAATGAGACGACTGAAAGATGTCAAATGATGTGCTCAAGAGGGGGAGTAATTACACGCTGCATTTTTTTTTCCTTAACCAAGGTTTTTTTTTTTTTTTTGAGGCAGTGTTGTATTCAGAAGAATGTACTCTTTTTCCTTCACTAGGTTTTTGTCCCACTGGGTTTTTCCTAGTAAGGTTTTAATGAGGCATTTTTCTTAAAGATGGACATCCAAGGGGGAGTGTTATGAAATATTTAGTGGATGTCCACCCATGTTCACCCCATGATCTTCTCCATTATTCCTTGTAACTCCCACTACCCCATGATCTTCCACATTATCCCTTATAACTCCCACTACCCCATGATCTCTCATTAGTTCATGTAACTCATGTAACTTACATTTGGGTCCTTATGACCTTTAATATGGAGGAGTGAACCTCAAGCCTATAAATAGTGGCTTATATGCAATGAAAAATTAAGAAGAAAAGAAGAGAAAATATTGCTTCATTTTACTTTGATTTTGTCATTACATTGTCTTCACTTTTATAGCTAGTTGTAAGTTGCTTTATTTCTATCTTAGTAGTACTATAATACTACTAATTTTATAACAGTTTAGTAATTCATTTACGTGTATTCTCGTTTGGAACGTTGTTGTTTGTAGTTGTTACTCTTTTATTTCGTGTTTACTCTCTGGTGAACTAGGTTGCCGGGAGTCGGCTAGCCCAAAATGACTTTCCTGACCGTGTCTTACCGCAAAAACAATGAGTTTGTGGACTGGCTTGGAGATGCAACAACGACCCAGCCTGCATTGATCTCAGCCCTTCAATCCAGATTCACAGCCCAATAGAGTTCGTGTGTCTGACGGCATGTCCAACGCCGAAAAAGGACAAAACTTTAGCCCTCTATTAACGGGCCCGTCAATCCACCACGATATTGTTTGCTTGGGACAATTGTGACAATGGTCCCTATGGTTTTGACAAAATTTTATTTTGGTTCCTAAATTTTGAACTGAAGAGTGCCATAACCATATGATATTAGCCTTGCGTAACATTGAATTTCATTTTTCCATATAATAATATAGAGAAATTGTTTGCACCAATCAATGTAGACAAATACAGTTCGTTATATTGATCACAATAATGAAGCATTTTTTTAAACTTTTAACAAATTACATTTCATTTTGCCTTTCTTGGACAATATGAAGCATGTGTTATATCTAATAGAACTTTTATGTTGCACTCACAAAATTTGAAAAATTATATGCTTCATTATAAACGTTATGGACTAAAATGAGGTTTTAATAAGAAACTTAGAAATTATTGCAAAAATTCTCCAACCAAATTATTGCAAAAATTCTTTGGCTGATAACAAAAGAAAGTAAATGAAAATGCAAAATTGATACATTCTGTGTCTATGCAATACGGCCAGTTTCTTTACAATTAGTCTTTGCTTTTTACATCTATCTACGTTTTTTTTTTTAAATAGTTTTTTAAAGCTGGTGCTCCGATTACAACATTTTGCAAAGCCTGAAGAATATTCTTGGAATCATAGTTAAGAAAACACAAAAGTTAATCTAAACTAAATTGACTGCTGTGTCTTCTAATCATCATTGAGTATCACATAAGTATAATAAACTCGTTAAGCTTGGGAGAGAGAACAAAAGTAAGAGCAGATATCAACAAAAGAGAAAAGTGATGAATCATTTACTCAATATATCAGCATACAAACTAAACAAAATCAGGAATATTTTTTTTTTTTGCTACAAAAATCAGGAATATTTAAATGGTCGAGCAGTTAGAGCTTCACGACTTTACCCCAATGATCAAGATTTCGAATCCCACCAAATACTATTTCCCTTCCTCCAATTATAATAGTACAGATTTAATAAAAAAAAAAACCTAAACAAACCTAAGAAAGGGAGTGCGCCATCTATATAGAAAAGAACAAAGACAAAAGAAAATTGCACCTTTTCCGAATCTTTTTCCCACTATAGTCATGATTCCACCCTATGCGCACAACTAATGAGTAAGTATTAGATACATTACGTGTTTCACGTATCATAAACTAACAAGTAAGTATTATATGTATTTTGTGCATTATGTGACAATCGTATATTACTAAACATTTTAAAATAATAATCTACCATCACTATATAACAACAAATTATTAATTCTAATACGTTACGTGTGGTAATGTACATGGTGTATTTAATATTTTTTCACAACCCACCCACTTCTCGAAAAACAAACAAATAATCAACTTCAATCTTTTAATCCATATAGCAATTCGATTTGAGAGTATGCAAGTTGGATTCACGATTGGGAGCCTGATATCCTGCCATATATATTCGTGTACGGAAATTTTTGTCACGCATGCCACATTGATTCAAATGTATCGTATTTGACTCCCATACACGAAATTGGCCTTTTACAAGTGCATAACTCCATATTCATAGCATTAATTAATTGGAAGCATCACTACGGTCAAATGACACACGTTTCAAATTGTTGTTTTATGGAATACGAGCATGATTAGACACTTAACCGAGCCACCTTACTCTCAAGCACTCTGAGCTAGCTAGTATTCATCCATTCATAGTGCAACCTAACTCATTATAGCAATTATTGTGCATGGCGTTTACATTCCACTTTAGAAACCAAGCCACCAACTGCCAATTAGATCAACATCATTCTTTTCTTTGAAACTTGCTCTCCATTAGATGCAATGTAAATGTTAAATTGGGCAATGGCAACTTTTTTTAAAGCACATAATTGCTCTTTAACTTGGTAATCACCAGATTCATTAATGTTGGTGGACTCATGATCGTTCCTACCTAAGTCGTGCTTATGGCGGCACCTATCCATTGGGCAACAGGCAGAATGCTTCGCACTAGGGATTTTACGTACAATCAATCCGCAATTCGGAAATGTTGGGATCAGGGGCTCGACCATGAAAGCCCCTAATGGTTCTTCAAGATTCGGATGTGATTTGGTCACTAATGGACATAAATTATTTTGACAGTCCAAATCACTAATTGTAAAAGGTCACTTCCATAAATCTTTTTGGATTGTACTTGTTCCTTTTCAGTATACAATACTTCTGAATTATGAGAACATTGATTTGTATTGATGTCATACATTATAAACCTCAACTATACATAAAACGGATGAAAAAGTTTGGTATTACTTTTTATGTGATCTTTTAAATTTTTTCACACAGTGTTATATAATATGCATGGAAAAAACCAGAAACCTAACATAACTTCTTATAATTCTCTTTTTTTTTTTGTGATTAATTTTGCTTTAAATTTGCACAGACACATAATGTGTGGCTTTTTCACACTAGTAATGATAATGAGCCTTGTTCAAAATTTCGCACATAACACAATACCAACGGCAAGTGATTTTGAGCTCCCCACTCCACAGTCTAGTGAAGGGAGAATTCAATCGACCTTAGTTGACTTCATAGTGAAGACTAAAATACTCATGGACACAGCGATCTGTCAAGTTACTATATGATAACTTCTTTGAAGTTGCATCCTCCTTTAATCTTTTTTGTAGCACTAAGATGTGGCATATTCCAAGAATAAACCTGTCCACTGGCTAACAGCAAACCCCACATTCAATTAGCCCCTGCGCCCCAAGAATCTAGTTTAGGGATGGCCTAGGTTTTTTTTTTTTTTTTTAAGGGAGATGGCCTAGGTTTCAAGAAAGTTAACACAAAAATACCAAGGCCATATATGATATTGTGGAGGCGAAATATTTAATTAATAACATTTAAATGACTAAAAAAAATTAGTTATGTTTAACTCGTATGCAGTATCATACCGTGAAGACGTTATTAAAGCATGTTTAATATCTAATTTATGAACTATGTATTCAGGCAGTTTTGCACATTTTCTTAGCAATCAAACTTCGTCCAAAAATAGTGTTTAGACACTGCTAGTGGAATTAGAGAAAGTCGTTCTCTTATATGGAAAAAAAGGCCAATGAGTTGTCCAAATTCTATTTTTTCCTAAGCATATATTTCCAATCACTTCCAAGCACAATGCCATGTGAACCTCTTGTAGTTTTCCTTCAAGTACAGAAATATCAACCCTTCAACCAAACCCATTACAGGAAAAAGAAAAGAATATTCTCCCATCAATTATGTTGAGAAGTGGTGTCCGATATAAGATCCTGCATTTTAATCTGGTCCATTCTTGGTGGGTACTAAATGACGATGATAAATGCATGTACAGTTCTGCCTTCGACATTTTGCGGGGATAGCAATTTAAAGCGCCCACTATTCGCCGCATATATGGCAGATGTCTTTTTCCTTTGTAATTTTAGATCTTTAATATAGTTAAGCCTGCTAAAATAGAATAAGAAAAGCGAAACATCAAGGAGAAGATATGCTTTTGGCAGTGAAGTATTGACTCGTATTGATTTATCTTGAGCAGAAGAATCATCGACTTTGCCCCGTCAAATGACTTTTGAGTGTCGTTGAGACATCGATTCTCCACTGGAAAACGGAAAAGATTGGTCTTCAAACAAATGACAATAATCTTTATGCATCAGTATCTAATATTATAATAATCAGACAATCACAAACATTGTTGCCTGCAGCAAAGCCATTGTAGCCTGGTGGTCTATTAGTTAAACCAATTGTTGCATGGATTTGATAACTTGTAATGTGTGTTGGGAAAATTCTTAAATGGAACTCGATCAATGATCCCACTTATGAACTTTATAATTTAAAAGAAAATTACATAATCGTCCTTACATCATTTTTTTATATCAACATGTATCACTTTACTGACTTAGCGTTCTTTTAAATCACAAAGTCCATAAGTAGGGTCATGGACTTAGTCCACCCAAGAATCGTCCGTACGTGTTGAGGCCCTTGAATTGTGTAGTGTGAACAGATTTATGACCCAACCTGATATGAGATTACGATAGGAAATTTTTTTGAGGTATGTGATAAGAGCAGATGGTGAAGGCCAATAGATATAGGATTTTTACAATATACGTTGAAAAATATTTCTCAAAAAATAAGAATTCTCTCTTTACCTGTTAACGTAGGCTGAACTGACTAAATCACGTAAATTATTGTGTGCTTTATTTTTCTTGTTAATTTGCGCAACAGTACGCAATTTGACTTAATTGTTAAATAGTTTCTTAATAAACAAGGACAAAAATGGCATTTTACTGTCACTAATCTGCCATGACACAACTCACTCTAGAAGGACCAAGCCCGTTCTTTTTCTGAAGTGAGTGGCACTGCTTGACAATACAATGAGCCATTACCTCAAATCTCATGTCTCCGTGGTACATCTCCTTGAAAAGGCACTGTATCTTCTTGGGGTTAGAGGACATGAAATGGAGATGCGTTGTGATGCTGCTGTTAAAATGGTCAACTTAATTAAAGTTTGTCTTTGTTTTAATTTGCACAGCTGGATTAAGGTAAAATTTCTTTTTGACGCTCATAAGCGACCTCCCAAGTCGTTATCATTTTTGACAAACAAGAAATATATGCGACAAATAATCTATGGTGCAAAACAAAAGTTCGGAAAGGTATTAAATTGAAACAGGTAATTTACGAAGTTGTGATAGTTTCAAAGAATTAAGAATCTTTAACTTGTGAAAAGCTAGCATTGTTTGAGGGGCTTCGATTACATTGCCTATATTGATGCGTGAGGAGACAATATTCCCTTTGCTCAAATGGAAAGGTGAAAAGCCTAATGCGTCAAGCCAGCTGTTTAATATGCCCCAGATGAGTAAGTGCTTGCCTGATTAATAAGTAAATATGAAGGAATGACTCTCAGAAAAATGATAGGTGTCAATGCAGCGTTGGACAATTATATGGAAATATATATATTTTTAACAAAATACGTGGAGAGAGAGAGGGGGGGGGGGGGAGGTTATTAATTACTGTATCAGTTATTATTAACCTTTTATCCATAATTGTCTATACAATTGGCTTAAAATGACAAAAAACACACTCCTTTCTCCCACTTCAGTTACACAGATATGAGGATTAGATGAAACTAGTGATGAAGTCACACTTAATGATTGTGCAAATAACAAATTAAAGATTATTTGTAGTTTGTATGAAAATTCATTTCATATTTCGGGAATAAATATATAGAACTTCTGTAAGGTAAAAATATGCTTATAATTAGTTAATTGTGGTTTATTATAATTAAGAGTAGTTATTAATTATGTTAAATATTTTTTTAATTTCAAAAGATAAAAAATAAAGAAGAGGGAGACACCACGGACTAGAGATATTAACTTAAAGTGCAAGTATTGTAGATTCAAATCACATCTACACCAGAGATTGCTAATGAGAACTTTCAAAAAACGTTCGGAAGTAGCATTCTAAATGCCAGATTGTGCTTGTCATTGAATTGCAATAAACGATTTAAATCATAATTAACAACTAATTAAATAATGTTGTTTAAAGAAATGTGCTTCAATGTTTTTTCTTTGTCCTACCATGATATAGTGCTGTCCCTTCTCATTCGTATTATTTAACGATGATAATTAATCTGCACTTCTATTGATAAAACGATTTTGCATTGTATTCCCTGACTTATACTGCAACCTTGTTAAATGCTAATCCTTTCCATTTACTATAAGAAGAAAACACAATAATTAGGATTAACAAAATCGATTAGGATTTATTGGCTCAAATTGGTTGAAACTAATACGACTTTCTCTTTTCCCAAGTCCAAAAGGGTAAAACCCGAAAAAGGAAGAAAAAAAGTATACTAGTAAATGATGGAGCAAGAATTGGCTTGAGTAGTTCCATAAAAGTTAAAAAAGAAAAAAAACAAGAAGTCATTGCAATCCGTTGCTACATAATCACTCTCAGTGACTTAATAAGTTTAGGGACTATCTTGAAAGGTAATTCTGATTTGAATAAAACATCCAAAATCAGTTGTAATAATTACGTTTACAGTAAATATTAGTTAGAGTGAGATTATATAACGGACTAATTTTACCACTCAAACAAGCAACGTAACCCTCACCACAACAACACACACAAACGCTAAAGCCCCATTCAACACGAGTCAACACTCAACATCCACAAGGAAAAAGAAAGTAAAAGGGAAGCAAATTGTGTCCCATTTTCGGTCATCTTAGCCACTATAAAAAGGCCAGGGTCTTATTGAAAGATTACAAACAACAACTGCCTTCTAACTGAAATCCCTCTCTTTTTTCACAATTTCAAACCACCCCGGTTAGTTTTCTTTAACAATTGGGTTATTAGTTTTATCTATCTGCAGGGAATTAATGGGTATAAACTCTAACAGAGTTGAACACTTTTCAGACCATGCATGCCATGAAACCACTTTAACAATTCCATCAACAGATATAATGTCAGGCTTGGAAGTACACCAAGTTTGTTTACCGCCGCAAAAAACCACGCTTCAGAAACTCAGACACAGGTTTTCTGAGATCTTTTTCCCTGATGATCCACTTCATAAATTCAAGAATCAAACTTGGTTCAACAAATTTGGTTTGGGGCTTCAATTTTTCTTCCCTATTTTCCAGTGGGCGCCTAATTATAATTTCAGGAATTTGAGGTCTGATTTTATCTCTGGACTCACTATAGCAAGCCTGGCAATCCCACAGGTGAGGAATATGTTACCAATGTTGAACCTTTTCCACGTTGCATGCACAGACAAAAAAGAAAAATATTCTCCAAATAATTTGAACTACTTGCTAAAATATCTGCATTAATTTTTGAGTTATGGATCATTTCAGGCTCTTGAAATTCAGTTTTTGTGACGGTTCTTGTTTAGTGTATTGTATCCGAGTCCCACTTTTGACTGGTTCTAATCTACCTAAATGTTAGTTCATGTTTCATTATATGCAGTTGTTATGACAAAATAGATATATAAATATATACACACACATACTTGGTTGAACCAGGAGGAGTGAAAATTTGCTGAGAAGATCAATTGAGTATTGTTATGTTGTTTTGTAACAAAAAGGATAGTCGCTGTTGATTAAGATTGAGTTCTCTTACTTTGCAGGGAATTAGTTATGCCAAGCTTGCTAATTTGCCTCCTATTATCGGCCTTTGTAAGCATAAACAAACTTCTCGTATAATCTTTAGCTATTTCAGAGGATTTGTTAGAGGATTTGTTATGATCCTAAATCTTTCTTGCAGATTCAAGCTTTGTACCACCTTTGGTGTATGCTGTTCTTGGGAGTTCTAGACATCTTGCAGTTGGACCTGTTTCAATAGCTTCTCTTGTCATGGGTACAATGCTAAGCGAGGTCGTTTCTTATACCGATGAACCAATTCTTTATCTTCAGTTGGCTTTCACCGCAACTTTTTTTGCTGGTGTATTTCAAGCTTCTTTGGGTTTGTTAAGGTACTCCTTTCAATTTCACGATCCAAAATTCTCGATTAGGTAGAGCACACGTGATGTAGGATAAAAATAAGTGTTAGTATATATTTAAAAGAAAACAAAATTGACTTTTGTCTTCTATATGATTTACCAATTTTTTGAAACATCCAAGAAATGAAAAAAAGGAACACACCAGCAAGCTTTTTCAAGAAAAGGAACAAAACAAGAGACCTTATCAATAAGAAGAGGAAGCAACACTTGACGTTAATGATTTTGAAAGAGAAAATCATAATCAAGGGTGTAAGTATAAGCATTGATTCATTTTACAAGAGGGAAACACCTTTTCTAAAATAACAATTGTTTAGAATTAGCACTATGACAAAGCTACTTCTAGCGTTGTGCTAAAAAGCTATTAATAATTAGTAAGTGGTAGAATTTAATCGAGGTTCAAACTGGCCTTAAAGAGGAAGTAGCATTTCAGATGAACTTTTGAAGAGAATCCCCTTTTTATCAGTGCTTGTCACCTTCAAATGTTAATTTATAAAGACAGTCAAATATGTAAAAGTTTCATGATCTAGATGACATAACAGGATCATAATTTCATTGGTATTGTCACTAATCAACTGTATTGCCTTCATGTTTCTGTTCAATAGTAATTATATTTGGACTTGCCAATTCACAGGTTGGGAGTCATTATTGATTTCCTGTCAAAGGCAACACTGGTTGGTTTCATGGCAGGTGCAGCAGTCATCGTATCATTGCAACAATTAAAGGGGCTTCTAGGGATGGTCCATTTCACTAACAAGATGCAAATTATTCCTGTATTAACATCTGTTTTCGAGAACAAACATGAGGTGATCATTTTTTCAAACTCAGCACTACTGTTAGTAGCAATTTTAAGTTTTAAAAGGCTACTGACTACTGAGTACTGAGTTAAAAAAAATATACGAGTGATGCTTGTTAAAAAAAAAAAAATGCTGATGACGTACTAAATAAAGAGAGGTGATGCATTGCCGCCAGTGATATATATCAAGGCCTTTGCGAGATTATGAGTAGTCACTTTGGTATGGTGTAACTCTGTCTCTACGCAATATACTAATGGCATTGGTTCTGCTTGTTACATCAATGCAGTGGTCTTGGCAAACCATTGTAATGGGCGTCAGCTTTCTTATCCTCTTATTGATCACAAGGAAAATTGTAAGTTCTTCTATCTCGCGTCTGTTATATTGTTTTTACATGCCATCTTTCATTGCTCAGAGTTCATTGTTGGTTTTGTTGAAAGCAGAGCATGAGAAAACCGAAACTTTTCTGGCTCTCTGCAGCCTCTCCATTAGCTTCGGTTATCCTTTCAACCGTTCTCGTTGTCCTCTTCAAATCAAAACTTGGTGGGATTTCCACAGTAAGAAAGATATTTATCATAGCTGAATTATAATTGTAAGTAGTTGTGGCAACCATTTGAGTGTAAATTTTATCTTTTTTACAGATTGGGCACTTACCGAAGGGTTTGAATCCACCATCATCAAACATGTTATACTTTCATGGCTCTTTTCTGGCTATTGCTATCAAAACTGGCATTGTAACAGGAATATTATCTCTTACTGTGAGTCAAACGAACAGTCTCTCTTTATCTGTTGAATTGATTTACATATCATTCTAATAATTTTTTTTATTGATTTTATTCTGATATAGGAAGGAATTGCAGTAGGAAGGACATTTGCTTCATTAAAGAATTACCAAGTTGATGGAAACAAAGAAATGATGGCCATTGGCTTCATGAACATGGCTGGCTCTTGTTCTTCATGTTATGTTACTACGGGTCAGTCCTCTTTCAGATTTACTTTTGGTTCAATTTATGTTTGAGATACAGAAAATAATGCCAAAATTTATTCACTTGAATCAAATTTATAGGATCATTTTCTCGTTCTGCTGTAAATTACAATGCTGGAGCGCAATCTGTGGTTTCGAACATAATAATGGCAGCAGCAGTGCTTGTGACTTTGTTGTTTCTCATGCCATTGTTCTACTATACACCCAATTTCATCCTAGCAGCTATTATCATCACTGCCGTGTTTGGCCTAATTGATTATCAGGCAGCATATAAACTGTGGAAAGTTGACAAACTCGATTTTCTGGCCTGCATATGTTCCTTTTTTGGTGTTCTCTTCATCTCTGTGCCTCTTGGTCTTGCAATTGCTGTAAGTTTCTGGTCCCCATTACTGAATTCAGTCATATTCTTCAAGATAATTTAATTTGTTAAACCTTAACTGGCCTTGATGATCCTATAATCTGCTGCACAAAGTTAATGTCTCTGAGTTGCGGTCATATGCAGGTTGGTGTTTCTGTGTTCAAGATTCTTTTGCATGTTTCCAGGCCAAATATTGTTGCATTGGGGAATATTCCTGGCACTCAAATTTATCAAAGCCTTAGCAGATACAGAGAAGCTCAGAGAGTTCCCTCTTTCCTTATACTTGCTGTGGAGGCACCTTTCTACTTTGCAAATGCAACTTATCTACAGGAAAGGTTTGTGGAACCACTACTGTAACTAAATCATCTTTCCTCATGCACGAAGAAATTGAAATTCAACAAACTGCAGTAACACATTGATTTTAAATTGGCTACGTTTTATTCCAATGAATCATGCAAAGATGTAGCATCTTTATAATTTATGGATCTTCAAATTGTGACTGAAGCAACAATGACTGCAGGATCATAAGATGGGTTCGGGAGGAGGAAGAACGGATACAGGCCAACAATGAAAGCACCATGAAATGTATAATTCTGGACATGACAGGTTCGTCCTACAAAATATATATTATTGTAATATGCTAACTCTATTTTTATTACATCAAGGAACTGAGCAACTGTAAATATATATAGAGCAGCGCATTACCAACTTACTGACTTAGCTAGTTCTTGCCTCCATGCAATGGTGTACTGATTCTTCTCATGACATTGACTTTGCATCTTGCTACTGAATTTCTGGACATTGAACATGAACTGAATAATGTTTTTGCACCAAAGTTAAGTCTCAGATGTAGATCTGATTATACCAAAAGTCCAGTCGCGTTTATAGCTCGCAGTCTATGACTCCTTGTTAAGTTGTTAACCTATTACTCTTGCACTAGTTTTGCTGCTTTAGCCTACTTGGCCGCCAACATTTTCCTTAATGCAAACTATTGCCTTCTGCAGCCGTGACAGCAATAGACACGAGTGGTATCGACACAATTTGCGAACTCAGAAAAGCGCTAGAGAATCGATCACTTAAAGTAAGTGTCCACTTAGTTAAAGCATGCCATTTTATTATCCAGACGCAAAGTTGTAGTATTAGAGTTGTAATTAATTTTTTGATCTTTGAAATCGCAAAGTGTTTTTATTCTTTCTCCTATTCTTTTATGATCTTACTCATCAATATGGTGTTTCACCCTGTAGCTTGTACTGGCGAATCCCGTTGGAAGTGTGATGGAAAAGTTGCATCAGTCAAATATCTTGGAGGCTTTTGGGTTGGATGGACTATATCTAACGGTTGGAGAAGCCGTGGCTGATATATCACCTTCGTGGAAGCCCTGAATCAAGTTCTTGAAAGTTGAATTAGTTTCCATTTTAATCTGGGTGGAACTAGTAGCTTTGAGAAGAATGACTCTTCACAGTTACGACAAGTATTAGCAAGACGTTTCTAAGTAGCACACCGAGTTCTTCTGCTGTGAAGAGATTTTGTAAGAGTAATTCTCCCCCCTAATTTAGATAGAAAACTTCCTTTGGCCACTGCTGAGCTGGTATTTTCAACTGTATCAAATTAGCACACCTTCAATCCTAATTTCTTTTAATCTGGTCATGAACTATAGATTACAGCGACTCGTGAGTTTATTTTGGTTCTTGCAATTGTTTTGCCTCCATTCCAAAGGTTGAAGGGTTCAATTTCATTCCATAATCGTATCTACTGTCATTTCACCATCATAACCATGAACAAGTACGATTGAACAGAGAGTTGCACAGAAGCTAACAAAGAGGAAAACGAATGAAAAACACGCGTCCACAGGGGAAAAATATAAAATACACTACATGTATTATCACGTGGTATACTAAAATCAATTATTTATCGTCATGTAACGATAGTAGATCATATCTTATATTATTTGGTGATGTGTGATTAGTTCTAATGCATCACGTGACGCGCGTGGTACACGCAATACTCTCTCCGTCCACAGGCTATAGCTTTTCTGGATTGTTGACAACGTTTCGGGTAGATTTCACACGACTTGTGGCACTCAATGTTCAAATCGGTATCATACGATCAAGCAAAAGCAATAAAATGGTAAATGGTGTTGAAAAAAAAAAAAGATTTAACAACTTAATTGCAATCTCTATCCCAGTAAAGAACAAGCTTCCCTCCGCTTTCGAGTTCCCACTCACAATCAAAAAACAAAACATCAAAAGTAATGAAGAAATTCCACGTGATAGAATTACAAAATATAAAATACAGAACATGAGAGTAGGTGGCCATAGATGGTAACTAATGTATATTAAAAAATTCCAAAGTATTTCAGCATATCAAATCCTAAAAAATTTCAGCCCTTAACAAGCCAAAAAATTCTGATGGCTCAATGCTAAAGATATATTCTGCAGTTTCACTCGTGTCCCACTCCCAAGAAACTGATTATGAAGCATGATGCAGACGACAAAACAACATCGAACAACTCCAGCAACTGACCAGGAATAAAAGAGTAGACAAAAATCCCCCCAAATCAACATGCAATGATTCATATAACATCAAAAAATCTAACGTCAAAAATGAGAGAGAAAATCGAGTACTAACAATAGCTCATGGAGGCAATATTGCCCCCCAAAGTAGGAAGTCATCTCTTATAAAGTTATCCTAAATTGTACATACAAAGTTCTTAACAGTATTTTTCTTGCCAAACAATATATTTGGATTTGAACTCCCTTTCATAGCTCTAGATAGACTCAAGTTGGAGAATAAATCTTATAAGGCTGTAACGTGATTTCAAACCAGTATAAAAAATGCCTCTTCTCCATAAGCTGTGCCCGAGAGCGTATGCAAAGTGAATGCGCTACTATCAACACTATTGGCTTGGAAAATTTCTCTCCTGTTAATTTTGTTATCAATCAAACATCTGCATGAATTCATGGAAACACTGTCAGATAACTAATACTAAAATCAAGTGCCACCATAATTCAATCAGTAATAACTACATACAAGTCAGCCATGGAAACAATTATTTGTAATCTAATGCAATGACCTTCAGCTTGCATGGACATGAACAAGCAAAAACTGCAATCTCAACAAAAAACCAATGTCATTAATGAGGATTAAGGACATCTATTTCAACAAAGATACAGTTTTACTCACATTGATCAGGCCCTATAACAAGAAGAAAATGATGTGGAGCAGCCTACCCATGATTCGAAATTTATACATGGTGCAAGACCAAGTACAAACATGCAGAAGATTTATCCATACAAAGTCAAATGAACAATATCCAAAGCTAGATGGAATATTTTAACTATATTTTGAAAAGTTATTATCTTAATTCTGTTATTGCCATATTATCTGAATCAACTCAAACATTTCTTTCATTAATCAACCTATGTTGCTAAATATTTTTCTTCCCATGAAGCTCCAGTAGTTTATGGGAAACCTGCATCATGAAAGAGGAAAGAGAACACCAAGCTCCCATTTAGCTTCATTCTCATATTATTTCCATCAACTTCTCTGACTTTATGATATCAAGAGATAAACAAAATAGAATACTCATGCCTATTCTGATTTCCTAATTATAAGCAAAATACATTTTTCCAATGTGGAGAATAATAGAAACTATCCATACAAAATGAACTTAAAACCATCAACTGGGAGAAGGTTCACAGGTTAAAAGGACGAACTTAAGATGAGCATTCAACAACAAACGCTCTTAACCTTATTAATAAATGTTTTAGTAAAACTCCCAAAACTCTGTACAAGCTCCCTTTGCCGACATGCTCACGAAACTGAAAAATCAAGCAATTCAATTTGAATTTGCCATTGACTGTTAGAATGCTAGTTTCTTGGTGGTATTGAAGAAATATATGTGAAACAAATAGATCAAATTTAAAGTGAAACAACGAAAGGTAGATCCAATAAACAAAAGTATACATGCAAGAATATGGGTCACTCAGCTGAGGCAGCAAGCTAATGTGCAAAACACAGGGGAAAAAAAAAAGCAAAAAAAGGACCAAACCAGCAAAAGACGGCAAGTTTGTCAGAGATAGAAATGAACCAAAAAAATAATCAGACAAACAAAGAGGTGAACAGATAATGCGCCAACAAAAATGTTGCTAAGTTAAAACAATTAGCTTTCACTTCAAGCACTCTGTCTGAAGAAAGTTACGGAGAAGGGTACAAGAAGGCTTACTTGAACGGAATCTCGAAATGGGAATTTCACGCAATTCACGTCTTCTGCAAAAACGTTCACCTAAAAATACCATTACCGCAAGTCCGGTGACATTAACAACCCACCAAGTTATTGATGAAGGCCAACCCCCGTATATGATGCAAATGAAAATGTGAATAATGTATAAGGTGGCTGAGAAATCCAGGCACTTCTTCATCCTCTCAACCAGATAGAACAAGAATCCAGCTCTATTCCAAACAACAAGAAACAACTACACAAGTTAACAAGAACAGTTTATGAAAACTCTAGAAGAAAGAACGTGCAATAACAGTCCATGCTATCACCATGGCCCCGAAAAAATAGGGTCAATATGCACTCTACCACCCTCCCCATGGACCCCTCCAAATTCTTCTTTATAGATATCAAGTAAATGATACAAGCATCAAGAGACAGACAATTGACAATCCATGATGACCATTATGCTACAGAACTTTCAGTTAAAATCTTCAACGTGCAAGGTCAACAATGGCCCAAACAATACTACCAGTTTCAAGAGTCCCGTATATTGTACCCTTAACCACGTCGACTTTCTTCAGAGAAACATCAACACAATCAATAAATCTTTCAACTAATGTCGGCATAAACCAGGCACAACATTCGCAGAATATGGATCCACGATACATACATACATACTGAAATTAGACGGCACAAAACACATGCTTGTCCTTCTAATTAAAAAAAAGAAATTTATTTTTTTATAATTAGTAGATAAGCATGGGAAAATGACACCTTAATATGACTTTCGAAAAAATTAAGCAGCAAAAACAAGTGACCTAAGGCAAGGCAGAATGGCATAACAACATCTATCACAAAAATCAAATATTTCGTTGAACAATTAAATTAAATTGATCAAAACAAAATCAAAAGTAAAATCTCAGATATAAGAATGAAAATAAAACAATTTATACAAATCTCACACCCATAAATAAAAAATTCAGAATTTCCAAAGGAAAACAGCAAACTAAATCAACTGGATCACTAAACTAGTATTAAAATTGCTCGATAGTTCATAATTTTCAAATACGGAAATGACTTAAAAAAAAAAACAAAAAAGAAAAAAGAACTTACCCAGCAAGCGAGCTGAGAATGAATGAAGCAATGACGCACCAACCGGTGACCGTGGAAGTGGTGACGGCGGCGTAATCAAAGAAGTAAAACAAACTCATCCGCGAAACCCTGGTCCCGACGAGAATTGCCACAAATACCCCTAGAGTTAGATAGTATAAGCATTGAAGGCAAACAATTTGGGCAACGATCAGCCATGGATCCCACACGACCGCACCATAGAACATGTCTCTGATACAACGACGAATCAAATAAAATTCCCGTTCACCTTAAAAAAAAAAATCAAAAAGTTTGAAACTTTTTCGGTTTCAGAACTGATTGGTATTGAAATTGATACTCAATTGTATGATCGGAGTGTAGATAGAGAATCCTAATCTTATGGGGTCAAATGGACATTTTGGAATTTTTGGAGGTTCTGAGTGGAAAATGGGGAAATCTGAGCTATCTAAAATTTGCAGATTTGACTGAGATTTGATTGATGTGAGAACTACGAAGAGAGGAAAGAGGGCGCTGCTGATTAGTGTCGCTGTGCGAGAGCCAATTGGCAAGAAAGCTTGGGAACTCATATTCACCGGAAACTTTTCCCCTGTTTAATTACCAAAATGCCCCTGGTGATTTTCATCAATTTGCAGCAAGGGTAAAAAAACAAATTAAAAATGGAAGTCCTTGTTCTTTCATTTTCATTTTCCCTACACAAACAGACCGCATAGCGCAGTGGATTAGCGCGTTTGACTTCGGATCAAAAGGTCGTGGGTTCGACTCCCACTGTGGTCGGCTAATTGTGCTTCCTTCATTTCTTTCCTTTTGCACTCTTCAGGCCTCATGCAATATTAGAGTACGATTATAGAATTTGAAAAGACCTATCAGTTGACATTAATCACCAGGAACGTACAGCTATTAACAGGGCGATTTCCTTCCATCACCTGACTTAAAAACAAAAAAAAAAAAAAAAAAAGAAGCTCTTGGCAATATAAATTGTCATGGCCTGGAAAATCTCACAACATTGATTAGGACAAATACACGTCAAGAAAGTATGGCAGCCTCGTATTATAAACTCAATATACAAGTGAAACACAAGGTCCCTTACAAAGATAATATCCGAATCAACAATGCGAAATTTACACGGTAAATGTATACATTCTAATTGTAAAATTTTCCAGCCAGAGAGTTTTAATGAAGAGAAGCTTGCATCAAGGCACAGAATTGGCTACGAGTCATCTTTCTGTCGAACGGTCTTTCTCCTCCTGGCAGTTCTCTTCGCAGGAGCTGCAGCTTCAGGACCCACTTCAATTGTTTGCTGATGCTGATCATTCACAATAGTTTTTGATGAATTCATTTGACTCCTTAGCCGCAATATTTCATTCTTTGCAGCGGCCAATTCATCTTCCAGTTTCTTTGCTCTCTTTTCAAAACTCTCCCTTTCCTGCCCTAGTCGCATTATCAGGATATGTGCATCTTCCATGTTTACTCGTGCTTCTTGAGAAACTTGTTTTTGCTCGGCAAGAGATTTGTAGAGTGCATCTTTCTCTTCTTCAATGCTGGAAATCTGATTCTTCACAAGCTCAAGCTCTCTTGAAAGTGTTCCTGCATTTTCATTAATCTCATCTAGCGATCTTGTAGCTTTTTCCAGATCCCTTTCAAGTGATTTCCGGGCTTCCCTCTCTTTAGAGATTTGTGTCTCAAAATCTTTCAACTCTTCATTCAAAGAAGCAACAATTGCTTTTTCCTCCTGTAGATCATTTGCTGCACTTTCTGCTTTCTTATAAACATCAACCAGTTCCTTTTGTAGGTCATCACGTGTTTGTGCAACAGCAGCTAGTTCATGCGACACAGTTCGCATCTCTTCAGTTTTTTTCTTCAGAAGTTCCTTCACTGATGTTAGCTCACTAGCTAGTACTTCTGCACCTCTCTGAGCTTCCTCAGTTGTTTTCTGTAAGGACTTCCTAGCTTCAGCAAAGTCCGCCTGAACCTTTGAAACTTCAGCTTCAATCTCAAAGCACAAACCTCTTGATTGCTCAAGTTGTCTTGCCAATTCCCCAGCTTCATTCCTTGACTTCTCCAAGTTTACAAGTGTGATTTGGAGCTCTCGCTCTAAACTCTTCACATTATTCAATTCTAAATCCAACATTTTCCTCAGATCATCTTTTTCTTTGGTTAAATCAGCAACTTGAACTTTGTTCCTGCTTGCTTCACTTAAAGTAGACTTGAGCTGCTCCTCAAATTGGTGAAGTTTACGTTTATGCTCTTCCAAGAGCTTGTCGTCTTCAGCTGCCTTCTTCTTTGATGAAGACTTCAACTCATTGTACTCCCCTTGTATTGAATCAAACTTTCTATTGGATTCCTCTGTTTCAGCAAGTAATACACGTACTTGTGTATTCAGGTCATCCACCGCAACAGTTTTTAGTTCCAGTTCATTTTCATTTTTCAGTAGCTTATCTTTCAGTTCTTCATTCTCTGATTTCAATCCTGCTAGCTGATCCTGCAACTGCTGATATCTGAAATTATGTTTTTCCAAATCCATTTCTTTATTAGCAAGTGCAGAGATAAGACTATGGAGTTCATTATCTTTATCCTTGATCTCTCTACTAAGAAAGTCTATCTTTTCTTGCAGGACTCCAAGAGTTTCCAGCTTCTCTGTCAACTTTTCTTGTAATTCTTTTTTATCTTCCTTAGCCTTTGCAAGGTCGATTTGAAGACCATCAATGCTTTCTTTAAGCTCTCCAACTAGTTTTATCTCTTTTTGCAGCTCATGCCCTAGGCCTATCACTGTATCATTTGCTGATTTCAACTGGCTAACCAAAGATTGATGCTCTTCACGCAATTTTCTAACTTGCTGATTTCGAATTTCCTTTTCATTCATCAGGTCTGACTCAAATTTCTTCTTCATTGAAACAATGCTGGCTTCCTTCTCCTTCAGTTTATTTTTCATCTGTCAACAAAAGAACTAGAGTTCAATGAAAAGAGCCCAAGATACAAATTTAGAAACAGACCAAACCGAATATCCAATACTTTTGTATTTCAAGCTATTACAAGAAGTTAAAACAAAGATGACAGGTCCACGCATGTGACCATTTAAGCATCCTAGGCTGCTTCAGTAATCAGACTCCAATTGTCAGCTAGGTGCCTGATAACTTCTGATCTGGAAAAAAATACTTCTTTCCACATGAGTATTCATCTCAGAAAGATGTTTAACAGGAAACAAGGAAATGGATGTTAAGTTCTAGTAGAGTCAAGAAATCAGCAAACACGAAACAAGGATTTCACGTGATTAGACAACTAAGGTAATCAAACAATTGCAAAGCAAACAAGAAACAAGGATTTCAGGCGATTAAACAACTAAGGCAATCAAACAATTGCAAAGTATATACATTCTGGTGCATCTACAAAGCAGTTGCATGCAAAGTAAATGAATTCTCTTCAGCTGTGAAATATAGCCCTTAATGTTCAAAGTTCATATGCCTTCATCAGTCAGCTTGCAAAGCCCTCAAATTCAGAGTGATATATGTTTTGACACATTTATAGCGCTTACGGATTCAATGGTTTCATCAGCAGAAGCCTTCTCGTTCAGAGTCAATATATATAGAGCACCGAGCACACCTGAACCCAAAATTCCAAGCCCACTGAGAAGTGAAACAAAGGGGTTTTGTGACGCATCTCCTTGATGTTTCTGCTGGCAGAAGATAATATTCACCTCAAAACATTTAAATCTTTTAAAAATGTAAAAGTATCAGCATTAAAAAATTTACTGATTTGACAATCTTGGCAAGTCATATTTTAGAAATAATCATACCTCGAATCTTTGGTCCTGTTCCTTAGTTTCTAACTCAGAACCATCTGTAGAAAATGAGAGGACTATTAGTGGTTTTAGGAAACAAATTGAAGATTTGTGCAAAGCACTTGAGGCTGTAGAGTTGTAGTCTGCATTAAAATGTCATCATCAAGGAAGATGTCAAGAAACTTAAATAATGTTACAAGCAATAATGTTACCTAAAGATAACTAGGGCAATAAGTGGACATACTTTTAAAATATGGCTAAAAGCCTATATTGTGTCGAGGGAAGTGTAAATGCATTTTCACTTTCTTTCTAGAGAAGGTAATTCAAGCACCAAGCAAGATACTATTACTTTATGCACGGAAAAAAAAAGGGTAAGAACAAAGTGGATGGAGGGCATCTAAGTAATCCTTGAGATAAAAATTTGAATTCCACTACTTTGCCGGGCTTCACTGATGGTCAGTATCTACAGACAATCATTATTAAAAGCTGATTACATTAGCCTCAAAGACAACTGAGGTAACCCTATTATAGAACTTACGTGCAGAGAACATTTATTATTCAGATGAAAACACAGCTGCAGAAAACATGCAGCAATTGAATTTCCCATTTCATTAGTAGAGCTAATTTTCATGAAAATTTATCTCTTTTATCTTTTAAGTTCAAGATTTGCCTTCTGGTCCACTTAACAAATTAAAGTTCAAAATTTACAGGCTATTCTAAGCGTTTCACCTCCTTTGTAAGCATTTAGAGTTAGAGACTGTCATCATAAATTGCTAAGCTGAAAGCAACCTAGATACATTGGAATAATGGCTTTTGCCAATACCACTTTGTCCCTCTTTTACATCTTTAAAATATAAAAAATATTGATAAGAGAAACAAAATTAAGTGCAAGCTTCAAACTGTGGGAAAATGGAGTTAAAACATGCAATTGTCCAATTATTCAAGAAAAGATTTTGTCAAACAAAGAGTCATTTACAACCGGCGTGTTAACTTCTATCTGCAATGAGCAATATGTTAATCCTATTTTCGCACAGTTCCAGGAAAAGAAACACTACAGACATTGTGGAAGCATAAATACAGAAAATTCTCATTTATGTGGTTCATACAGCTCATGTTACTGCATTACTGTAAAACCTATGTTAGTATATTTGTAAACAGAAAGCATTTCCATGTCATTTAAGCACCTCCTTCTAATTGGAGAAACACTAACTGAAGACCTTTTAATTTCGCAACCCTATCCTATTTTTATAACAAAGAAAACATAGAAAGCAAGAATGTCAAGAATTACAGACCAAAAACACTAAGGCATATTTTCTATCTTAAAGAAAGCCAGCAAGTCATTGGTAGATCCTTGACCCTCAAACAATGCCCTTGGAATAGCCCCTTGATTATTATATCCCCCCTTTGAGAGTAATTTTATTTCAAAAGAATTAACCTTTGGCGTAGCGGTGCATGTGTTGATATTTAAGTGATTTTGACTTTCTTCTTCTTCCTTTTTCATGGTAAAAGTAAATCTTGGCATCATAGGGTAAACATCGGGAAAAAAATGAGTTCATAGTTCAGTCTTAATAACGAAGTAATTTAAGCAATGTCTTTTTCATGATCCGAACAGTACGAGCAACTGGTTGCTAGTCTAACACCAGTTGTCCAAATTAATTGCTCCAAAATACTTCAATTTATGAGCTAGCAAGATAAAGAGTGTCACAGTAGTAGAGCTAGCCAGAAAAATAGTATCACAGTAGTACCTCGAGCAAAGAACTAAACAAGGCAAGAACAATCAATGACAATCAAGAAATGGAAAATATTTTAGTAGTACAACCTTGTATACGAGCGACTTCCGTGTAAAATAATTCAGTGAATGCATTTCTTCAAATAGAGTACAATGCCAAGATTCAATATGAGTAACCAATTCATCGCATAAATTAACTTCTCCAAAATACAATAAAGATTTCACCACTCTAAAATTCAAGATTAGTAATAAACACAAACACATAATAATATGAAAAAAAAAAAACAAGAATGCTGAAAAAGTTTTTTAACTCTCCATTCTTACCAGGGGCAGGGGGCCAACTTTCAAAAGCCTTAGCAGTCGTCTTCAAAACTGGAAGTAATGAAAAACCCACAAAAAGAATGACCCTTCTTGCACATAAATTCCTCTCGTTTCCAGTTTCTTGATTCATGCAAGCAGAAATCATTCTTGTTTTCCCCCTTCGGTTTTGTGCCTTTTTCAATGGAGAAAGCAAGCAAATTGAGCGGGAAGAAAAAGAAGATGTTGAGGAGGGAATGAGAAGAAGAGAATGATGGATCGGAGAGTGCAAGAAACAACAACTTTCCATCAGAAATCCCATTTCTGAGAATATTTTTTTCTTGCTTCAAGTTGAGTGCTAAGCATCCATTGAGGGAGAATCGCGACACTGACGACTTTTTATCCTTATTGTATCTGGTTCATTTGATAAAGCTGGAATGTTGGGTTGGGTTCAGGATAGACCACGGGTCGGGTAACTGTGGAATAGGAACGTGGAAAACTAGCGCGTGTAACACACATGCTTCCTTTAAGCCTAATCTCAATTGGAGAGTTAATTAGAGTCGAGATTTACTGATAATTTATGTCACTTGACTTAACAAATAAGTACTTAGATTCTTTAATCTAAATCTTTTTTACCGTATGTTTTAAATTCTATTACATTAACCTGGAAATTGGTAGAAACAAAATTTGAAGTAAAAGACTACAGATAAAGAGAACCACGTCACTAATATGTTCTTTTTAATGACACCTTTGATGCAAAAGGTCAGTAATTTACGTAAAATTATAATGCTGTATTTTTCAAGGCATATTTTTTTATTTATAATATTAAGCTTTTGTAATCCGTAATACCATGTGGTTTTTCTTGCTTAGAGTTTATGTGTTGAGGCATAAAAATAAATATAAGGTTAAAGTCATTGAACCAGATGTAGTTATTTGTTGGAATATTGCAACTAATGTTAAAACTCTAAAACTATATTGATTGGATTGATTGTGTGAAAAAAAAAAAACTTCCTTTAAATTTGGAAATTCACTAAATAAGTAAAACAATTTAGCGAACTTCCTTTAAATATATTGAATTATAACTTCCTTTAAACTGGTTTTCGTGCGATGTATATTCTTTTACTTTTTGATATCATGAATGTGTGCTATAATTAAGAACATAAAACACACAATTAGTACTGTAAGCATTCTGCTTAGATTTCATTCTCCGTTCAAATGTGATAAAAAAAAATGATTTGTGTCAAATTTTGGACCGAAAGAAAGGCTGCTCTATTATTCGCAAGAGCATTTAAAGTTGATTATGTTAGTTTTATACCTTCAATATTATCATTATCAAGTTAAAAAAAAAAAAAGGAAACTGAAAGATTATATGATCGTAAAAAAACCATGTAAAAGAAAAAAAATCTTGGAATTCCAAAAACACGCAACACATGCAAGAATAATATTGGTAGTTTTATGAAATATCAAAAATCAAGAGTGAACTAATATGGATGTGTATTTGGAGCAATAAGATAAGGAAAATCAGAAGCTTGAGATTAGTTTAACCATCAGCAATCCTTAGCTTAACCTGTAATCGAACCTGAGTTATCCAAATTCTCTTTTAACATTTACAAATATGGTTAATGATACAATTTTTTTTAAATAGATGCCTATATAATGGTTATTATATGACATAATCTTTGAATAAACTGTTAAAATTTTGGCAATACAATCATGGCTGATGTAATTCTTTTACCATAATTTTTTGGGGAGCTTTTATCGTAATTTAGAAATATAAAGCAAATGTAATTAAGGAAAAAAACATAAATTACCTAAATTAGAGTTTATTACAATACTGAAACATGCGTACATGAAACCAAAGTTTTATTTAAACACAAAAGCCAGGACACTTAAACAGCAAACACATCCAACAAGGACACCAAGACCAGGAGAAATCTAAAACAACCAAACTAAAAACCCCTGGTAGTACTGACGATTCCACATGGCTATGGCAGACCATGGAAACCATCACAGAACAGCAGATCCTTCATGCATGTAAATCATCCAACTTAAAAGAAGAAGAAGAATTTGCCCTTGTTCTTGCTTGGGGACGCCTGACTGCTATTCGGGCGACTTTCCCGTTCATTTTTAGCTTTAACAGCTATCTCCTTGTTTGCTTCATCTTTCCCTTCCTTGGTGTTAAAGTAGCGGCACTCTGCGCTGCAAAACCATGCATCACCCCTGCAAATTAAATACATGTAAATTAAGTGGTTGAGCCCATTTCAGTTTTACTGCAATTAATCCATTTTTTGAGATGTATTGTAAATCAAGCGCTTTCACCTGTACATGTAGACATTTTTTTTGTACAGGAGTTTGAAGCAATTCAGACAATATTTTAAGAAGTTTTCTTGAAGTTGCGAATTGTGGCTCCAGGTTGGCTCTGGAAAATTCACTCGAGGGGGAGGAGGAGGAGGAGGATTGTCATTTTTTTTGTCATGCTTGAAGACAATCAACTGACGATCAGTTGGAGGAAATTCCAGAACACACTTATTATACATGTGAGTTATTTTGGTGAAGTTCGGTTGGTTAACCTCCACGCTGGTGTAATTTTCAGATTTTTTGACCTCTTCCAGCGTCAGAAAACCTGCACACTTATGCACAGTGCAAAATGTTAGGGGACGGAAACATGGAATACCGTCTGGGCGTATGATTGCATGGCCTCTGATTTTAGAAGCAGGCACAGAATCTGGTTTGACAATTAGGTTGAGAGAAACAGAAGGTGGTTCTGATGGTTCACTTTTTGGTGCAAAGATACAAGGCTCATCACGAGGTTTGAAGCCCATTCCAATTTCGCGGCAGCCAAACTCAGCAGGGCCAGGAGTTTTACAGATTTTAGCTGAAGGATTGAAGGATCTATGAAGAATTGATGCCTTGGGGTTCGTTTTGTTTGTGACTGAAGAAAGGCTTGATGCATTAGCAGCATCAACTTTGAGATGGTGGCCAAGAATTATGTTCTTGTTCTGAATTGGTTGAGCATCCTCAGGAAGCAAACTTCTGAAGCCTGGTTTCTCTTCCATCTTCATTTTCGCTTTCTGCTCCGGTGAAAGGTTTGATGATTCTGAAGACAGTGGTGTAGAAGGATTGCTGGGAGAGCTGTTGCTTGAATCACTGGATCCGGAGTTCAGTGAGCTTCCAGAGCCAAAATATGAGGACAGATCAGAATTAGACCTGCGCATACGGTTCCCTGGCATAGCTCCATAGCTAGTCAGCATCTTGAACTGTATGTTCCTCTTCCTTAAACCGCTTGCTCTTGAAAAATCCATGTCTGCTGGAAACCTGGTTCTTGAAAGAAATCAGGCAGACTCCTTTTAGCTGCATGCGTGAGATTTAGTAATAATAATTAGGAGGACTTATAACAAATTAAAGAAATTAATAAACATGACAGACAAATATTCATGCATGATATGAGATTGAAACCAGCAAATTCAGGTAAATCAAATCCTGGAGATATTTGGGGTTTTCCCTAGCTTAGATTCTGCAGAAGGGAGCAATTAAGAAACCATCAAACGATGGATTTCTTGTGGTGAAATGCCTCCTCCAGCACGAATCGGAAAAGTTATAAATGCTGAGAAACTGGTATGAACCTCCCTTGCAACTTTACCTTTCTCTTCACACAAACCCTTTTCTTGCTACTTTAATTAATTTGCACGAACTAACTTCACTCAAAGCTGAGTAGTGCAAAGCAACTGATTGAGTAGTGCAAAGCAACTGAACCATCTATCCCTATTTATACTACTATCACCACCGTCAAATGACGAAAACCCTCAGAATTCATGTATAACACGTATGATACTCTACATTGTCTTGATGCTAGTAAACACATCATTGCTTGTGGGGGCAGCCATGGATTAGACCCTAATCGACCACTTTAATCAACCTTCGACTTTGCCATGGAAGCATGAGTTCACATGAACGGTGCATATATATGACGTATGATATGGGAATAAAGATGAAAGAAATGGCATTCTTGAAATTTGAATAGAGCTTTTATCCTGCTGAAAGCCAAAAAAACTGACTCGGAAGCCTGGATGAGGTTCCCCCTCTAGAAACTGACAACAAAACGCTTCCCCATTTTGTTACTTTCTTACCTCGGTCTTAACGTTACTACTTATTCGCCACCCGAGTAGTTCAATAACTCGCCACTGATGCAGTAAGGAGTGAAGCAGTAAGCACTGCTTTGATCTGGTCCGATGAATAAAATGGCCATTGACCATGGATTATTTGTACTCCACGGAGATATTCTGCTAAAATCTGCCATGCATTCAGTGAATATTTAATTGCTGTCGAAAATTCTATCAACATTAACTGATCAAAAGCTGAAAATGTACACTACATTATAGTTTGAGAATATATATACAAGTAAAATCTGACGATTATGAATATTAAATATTTAGCTATTTAATATGTTTAGTTAGCCACATGACGAGAAATTAGTTCTTTCTGTAGTCTTTAATACGTATCAAATAAAAAACAAAGATTACACAACTTGTACGCTGCAAAGGTTACCTTGCTTATTAGTTTGGCTTATAAAGGCTGCCTCTCTATTTTGCATAATTAATTATGAAGGAGATGGATGTAGAGTGCGCTTATTACCAAACAATAATAACTTCTATTAAGGAACTTTATAGCTTGCAAATTATGAGCTTTTGTTGCGCCAAAGACTGATAATTAACTCATCAAAAGTGGCCAAAATAACTTAAATTGAAATTTTCGAGTAAAAATGGTCATGGCATTTTTCTTAAAATCAATAATTTATTCATTTAAGGCTTTGGATGATGATGAATTTCATCCATGTCAAATTATCGCATAGATACAAATTTCAACATTTTAATGCCGTTCATTACAAATACTACACTAGCATTCTTAACAGTCAACTTTGTCTATGATACCCTACTAGTTAGTATATTAAATTATTAGGGTTTAACTACTAAATTAAGCCTTTGCAAATATGTGTTTTTTCCTTTCCAGTAATTTTTTAATATTATTGTAAATTATTTGTGTGATGCCACTAGGGTTCTAATAACTAAAAGGGATGGTTTTCCTTTGTTGTGTAATGTTATAATTTCTATGTGAATAATTTTGTTTAGAATTTGCTGAAAGACATGGGTTTATTAATTAATTCATATTTATGCCTAAAAGGATGATTTTTTTTTAAAACTTGCCTAAAAGGATAATTATATTATGTTTCTAATTAAGTCCATAGAGATATGACTATGAAATTAAGATAAATTTAATATTTAGTCAATCACAAATATTTTGTCAACGATTATTTGCGTCGATTTTCACGAGTATTATACGGTCAAAAAGCA
Source organism: Mitragyna speciosa (assembly GCA_024721245.1). Taxonomy (NCBI): domain Eukaryota; kingdom Viridiplantae; phylum Streptophyta; class Magnoliopsida; order Gentianales; family Rubiaceae; genus Mitragyna; species Mitragyna speciosa. Next base: position 1,865,020 of record CM045566.1, on the reverse strand, counting down.
ACATTTTTAGATATTTTATAGTTGAATATTTGTTAAAATTGCCTTATTGTCTTTTTTTAACGACTAACAACATTTAACGATGACAATGTTATCTCGAACCTTCGAAATCTGACTTTTACGATATTTGAATAAAAATTATTTTCAATCTCTAAATACTTTTAACCACCACATCTATACTATTGTTAATTAGCCATCATTTTAGTTAAAATTTTTTATTAGATTTTATAAGAAATAAATTTGAACCTTCTTCAAGTGGAAATTTCGTATTATTTGCATTTATATTTTTTTAACCAATAAACAAATTTAACTACAATATATTTCATAGACTTTATAAAGTACCAACTCTTTTAATTTTAAAACTATTGGATTAGTTGATCTCACTTTTAGCACTTTATTTTCACTCATAAGAAATTCTTATGTAGCTTGGCCATCATTTTAACCCATTTTTACTATAATATTTATTGCAACGTGCACTTATTCTTGGTATTATTTCTAAACACATTGAATTTTAATTTTATAATCCAACATTTGTGATGCATGCTACTTAAGAGACATAAAATTACCTAGTCAGTGAGAATAACAAATTAGTATTCATGACCTAATGACATTTGCTTTGATCATTTTGTAACAGATAGGCAAAGATTTTTTCTGTACTGATCCCATGCAATAAACATAGGGAGCATATATGTTTACATCCTTCTTTAAATTATTTTGATGAATTTGAGTTGGCATACACTTCATAAACAATAACTAATATCTTTAAATTTACAAATAGCTTCTAAAGATAGTATTCACTTATTTCCTGCTAATAGGTTTTCAAAGTTCAATTTTTAGGTATTTATGCATTCACCGTAAGAAGTGAAATGGAGTAAAGGAACTAATCTTTTGACACTTTACACTTCCAAATCTCACTTATGTAAGAAGCTAAGTTTCTATTTTGATCACTTTGCCTAATGTAATTATAACAATACTACTCCCTCTATTTTAAATTGAATTATTATTTTAATCACGGTGTTTAAGAGAGAGTTGAAGAGATGTATTAAATAAAGGAGAAAGTAAATAACATGTAAAATCCCAAGTTATTAGTTTATCGAATTTCAATAAAATAGTAAAAAATGCATGAACAACTGTATTTTGTGGTGAAAAGTATTAATTAAAACAAACAATAAGTAAATATTATTATTACATGAGGAAAGAGTGAGTGACATTGAATGTTTGGAGAGAATAATTTTATACAAAAATCACACTCTTTAAGTCTTAGGCAATTCGTGCATATTTCTTGAGTACAAATATCACAAATAAGCCCTCGATATTAATGATTAATTACGCCTAATACTCGGTGTAAATGGGCATAAAACTTGAGTGCAAAACTTAATTAAAGTAAAGAGTTGCAATCCAAATTGATTTAAGCTGTTGTATGCATATTTCTCATAATCTTATTGAGCAGAATGAAGAAATTTCACTCTTTACAATAGAAATATATAATATTTTGAATAGCTCATTTTCTATTTCTTTTTTAAAACAAAGAAAGGCTAGTAACTTGAAGCTATAAGTTGAAATTTTTATCCTTAAATTAATTCAATAGGGTAAAATATTGTTTCATTTTTCTTGCATAATTATAAAACTAATTTTATCAACAATTGTAGCTGTGTAACTTCCCCCCCCCCCCCCCCCCCCCAACACAGACAAAGAAAGAAAAAGAAGAAGAGAGCTACTACAGAGACCCCTGCTCGAGCACGTGGCGCTCTATAAGGGCCGTCACTCACAGTCTTACTTCATCTCTGGGCCACTTCACGTGGGCCCAAGGCAGTTCTGTTGCGACTAGAAAATAAAGAGAGAGAGAGAGAGAGAATAACACCGCATTCGGCGCATTTTAGCAACATATGCTTTATATTTAAAGTGTATTGATTTCTCCATGGTCAGATGAGCATTCTTGACACTATCTCATCTCTCTTGCATCTTCCTCTCTATCCCCCACCAAACCAAACCCATAAATTTCCTATTAAAAACAACAGAATTAAAACCAGCCCACGTGAATTTGCCCCGTTGGCTACACCTTAGAGGACTGAAGATCGCAAAAGTTTTGTTAAATTTTGGGTTTTCTTGGTGGAATTTGTACAAGTGTTTTCAGTTTCGTAGTTTCTGTCGGCGTCCGATGTTTGATTCTGCCGAAAGTTTAAGACCTTAAGGTACTTCAAGCTCCAATTTTGTCTTATTTGAGGATAAGGTTTTAATGGCTTTTTGATTTTGCATTGATTGGTTATTCTTGTCAAAGGGGTTTTGGAGATGGTCTGACAACAGTTTTGTCTATTTTAATTTTTTATTATGATTATTTCTTTTCTTTCTGGAATTTTATCTCCGAGTAGTATTTTATTTACTGTGTTGGGTTAAATTTGGAATTTGAGCTTTTAAGTAGTTTTTTTTTTTTTTTTTTTTTTTGAATTCAGCTTTTAACTAGTTGGAAGTGGTGGAAAGTTTGACTTGAAGAAAAAGGATTGATTCTTATTAATGATAAGTAGTATAATTAAATGTTACCAATAACTGGTGGTACTTTATTGGAAAAGAATATAGATATTAAATGTTGGAATTGAAGGCAAGATCATTGCAACATTTATTATAAGTCAAAACTTAGGTTTTTAATTTTTTCTTTTTTAGGTAATTAATCTTGTCAAGGAAATCAAAGGTGAGGGTTGCCCAGTTAGGTTCTTTTTGTGGTTCCTTGATCCTTGTGCTAAATGGATGACACTGAGGATGATGCGAGGTATCCACCAAATACTTATGGTACGAGTCAGGACTATGGTTCATGCAATCGTTATAAGTTTCCTGTTCGAAATGCTATTCAGAATGCGAGTAATCATTATGTTGAGGATGATGACGGTGATGTTGAGGAAGAAGAGATTGACGATGAATTTGACGATGACAATGAAGAAAATGGGGTTCAGCGGTTAGGAAGAGATGAATTTGATGGTGACAATGAGGATGTTGATGATGATGATTATGGCGATATGCAGAGGCACCCCAAGAAGAGGAAGCTGAAGAGTTTATTATCGAGTTATGAATTTGCACCTCGAGTACCGGCACCATCAGCAGCACCTGTTGCTGCACCAAAGGCAACATTTGGTGGACGAAATTCGGTTGCTGATTGGAGTGAGCAGGAGACATTTATTTTACTGGATGCTTGGGGTTATAAGTTTCTCCAGCATGGGAGGAAGAGTCTTCGGTCTGAAGAATGGCAAGAAGTTGCAGAAAAGGTTTTTCAGCAGTCAAAAATTGAGAGGACAGATACTCAGTGCCGGAACCGTTTAGATACTTTGAAAAAGAAGTACAAAAAGGAGAAGGCAAAGTTGACAGAGACAGTAGGTTTCGTTAGTAAATGGGTCTATTTTCAGAAAATGGATGTTTTATTGTCGTCTCCCCCACAGCAAGCAGGCCTCTCCTGTGGAGTAGACTCCGGGGAATATGTTTTCATGAATGCTGGGGAGTATATAAACTGTTCAAATGGACTAGATGAGATGAGGGATAGCCCAGGAATTTCAGAGTCAGCTGATGGTGAGGAGGATGATTCTGAGGGTCTACCACCCAAGAGGACAAAGAGTGGGAGTGACACAGGTGATGGGGCTTCCTTTAAATTGCTAGCAGATTCAATCCAGAAGTTTAGCGAGATATATGAGAAGATTGAAAACAGTAAGCGGCAGCAAATGCTGGAACTGGAGAAAATGAGAATGGACTTCCATAGAGATTTGGAACTACAAAAAAGGCAGATTCTGGAGAGAGCTCAGTCCGAGATTGAAAAAATACGACAAGGAGATTATAAAGACAATGATGCTCCTGCTGAGAACATTAGTAGGTGAAGCATGTTGATCAGTTATCCTTGTGATCTATCGCATCTTAAATCCCTGGCATGTTGTATCTTTCAAGGGCATTATGCCTTCGTGTTACGTGTCTGCTAGGCAATAAATTGATTTATGAAATACTATATACTATTTAGTAAGAGGACAGTAGTAATAAATTTCAAAGATCCTTACTTTGATGTTTATCCTTATTTTCTTGATAGTACTTTACTGTTCCTTATTTGTGCGAGGATTAGTTTATAATTAAATGCTACTTATTCAGGAGGTCTATTCTTGTTGTCTTATTTTCCTATTTGCTTCTCCAATTATTATCTTCATGAGCTTTAAGACATGGGTGCTAATTTTCACAATTTCTGTGGTTCGATGATAGCATGTGTTCTTGTACTTCGAAAAGGATGTTTTTGTGTATAATGTTTGCTTTCATCTCTTGATATTTGTGTATTTGATGTTAATAATACCAGTACAGGATCCAGACAAGGTTGAAGAATATAATCTTTGGTGATACTGCTAAGTGGGAAAATTCCAACTGATAATGAATCTGGGAAACAGGACACTGGCTGTAACCACTGCTAGAAGAGGTTCTGTTTTAGCTGCGGCAGTTGTTAAAAGATAAAAGAGGTAATTAGGGGATTTGGGGATTGAGGCTTGTTATAGGTGATTTTATCTAACATAATTTCCCAATGAATTTTCATTCTATTAACTCTATTACACGATCTCATTTCTTCACACCTGGAACGATCTGTTGAATTCTCTTGATAGTCTTAAATAAATTGGGACCTACAACATCCATAACAATGATTGGAAAAGCGTGAAGGCCGGTTTGTGTAGCTGGTCCATGGCTCAATTGGGCATTACTCTTAACAGCTGAAGGTCTCCAGTTCGAGCCTTGCTGGGGCCAAATTATTTAAATTATAGGCACAAGAAAAAGAGTCTTTTTGAAGTTGAGCATAAAACAAAAAAATTAGTGCTAATGATCTGTTTAAGGTGCCATAACATACCTATATATTTTTTTAACATCTTTTTTAGGAAGATATCATGCTTGATTTTAACGCATGCATCCAAAATAGGAAGAATTTGTCGGTTGAACCATTATAATTGATGTCTTCACTTTGGCCATTTAAAGTGTGTGATTGTGTCAGTTGAACTCAAATACTAATATATTTAATTTTCCCCTTTAACCTCCAAAATTTGTCCAACCTTCACTCTTCGACCAGGATGAAATTATTATCATGGAAACAACCTGGTTCTAGAATGGTAGGAAAAGAATGATTGTGGCATCAACAAGCAGAAGCTGAAGCTAACTCCTCGACAGATCCAGTAAATGCTCTAATTACTGGCAGACTAAATAACGTCAGTATAATGCAAATTGATATCTTCACTTCAACAAGTTTTAAGGACTAATAACTATGTCTTACAACTATATAACTATAAAAGGAAATAAGCTGTATCATTTCACCAGCAATAATTCTTTACAAAGAAAAAACAACGGCTGTGCCATTTCACCAGCGATGCTTCTGTACAAAGACAAAACAAAAGCTCGGTGAATAAGACTATGGGCCAAGGGAAAAGTATACAATACACCACTGTGCATTGCAACGTAGTGTACTAGAACCAATAATTTATCGCTATGTGGCAATAGTAGGTCATACTTTGTATTATTTGGCGATGTGTGATTGGTTCTAGTGCACCACGTGACACGCCACTTGGCGCGCGTGGTGCACGCAATACTCACTCATGGGCCAAGGGATCATCCAAGTACATCCAAGACATGCTCCAGTCCCGCATAAGCTTCGTCTACTCAAAAGCCTACAGGTCCAACAGAACATGGTTGGCTGCAGATTTGTGAGTCCAGATATATCGTACTAATGAAGAGAAAGCCCGGAGACCCAGACACCAAACTTATCTCAATCATGTGAATCACCAGCAAGTTGGCACAACCAATCTGGACCAAGTTTCAATATCAAGCTACAAGATGTTCACTGTTGGAGAAAGCTCCACAGGATCTCCGTAGGTCCTAGAAGACAACTGCAAGGCACAGAGCCTCTGCCTGGCAGAGGCCTTTGGGAAGCACCTACAGCAGATTCTAGCAGTCAAATAACTTGTGCCTAACAACAAGCATGTGTGAAACTTGCCACCACTTCTGGAGAGGATCCAGTTTATAATACAGATTTACTCCGCAAATAGAGTGGAAACTGCGACATAAAAGGATCTGCAGCTGAATTTGAAAATTAAAACAAAAGATGCCACAATCCACATAAGCCTTCACAAACAGAAAGCATAGCAATTCAAACCACATGAATAGATAATCCGAAGCCTCATAAAGGTACACTTTGCATAACCAGGTGTACTCAAAAGTATATGCTTGCTACCAAGTATAACTAAGGGCTGAAACAGCACACTAAGCATTACTAAAAAAATTATATTACCAGGTCTCTTTTAGTGAGCAATATGAACGCGATCATCAACAATCATACCAACTGCTTCAAGTATTGATGAATATGTTATACGATCATATTCAAAACCATTTACAGTCATCTCTTTCATCAACCGTGCAGCCTCCTCAAACATACCAGCACGGCTTAGAGAACCAAGAATGGTGTTGTAAGAGACTGCATCCGGCTTTATCCTTGAACTTTTCATCTTTATGAACATCTCCATTGCCCTTTGTGGGCCACCAGTCTTGGCCAAGCCATTCAGAGTTATGTTATAGGAGTTCAGGTCCGGATTGCAACCATTTTCCTCCATTCTTCGAAGCAGGGAAACAGCATCATCTATCATCCCGGCCTTGACCATACCTGACATGAGAGCATTGTAAGCATAGACATCAGGACTGCACCCAACCATTTTCATCTCATTAAAAAGATCCACGGCCTCAGTCAGGCGTCCGCATTTGCCAAAATGCTTAATCATTACAGCATAAACTCTTGAACTTATGGACCCACAATTCTCCTTTAGTTCTTGGAACAACTCATTTGCAGCTTCATACCTTTTTGCTTTTCCAAGAATGTTGATCAAGCTGCAATAGGCTGCAGGACATGGAGGAAAACCCTTCTCATCCATCTCCTCAAGCAGTAACAGAGCTTTCTCTACTCTATTCGTCTTGCAATATCCATCAATGAGAATTGAATAAGTAAAAGAGCTAGGAGCCACACCATTTTCTTTCATTCTTTCAAACCATGCCGAAGCCTCAGATACAGGGGCTTTGGATTCAAATAAAGCTTTAATTACAGTATTATAAGTCACCACATTAGGTGTACAGTTCAGAGATCCCATTTCTTCAAATAACTTAATAGCATCAGACAAGCGCCCCGCCTTGCCTAGCAAATTTATGACACTGTTTATGAGCACAACATCTGGTTGACAGCCCTCTTTTAGCACATTAAGAAATGTAGAGTAAGCCTCTTCAACTCTACCAGCTCTACTCAGCCCCTTTATTAACTCAGTATAAGTATAAACAGTGGGGGCACACCAACCCTCCTTCATCTCCTGGACTAATCCTAAGGCCTTCTCAACCTTTCCCAATTTGAAGTAAATCCCCAGTAAAGTCGTATATATCTTTGCAGTGGGATGTAAACCATTCTCCCTCATTTCATTGAACAGCCTAATTGCAGAATCATCACGACCTAATTTACCAAATGCTGAAATTAGCGCACTGTATGTTACAGTATCAGGAAAGCAGTTACCTTCATTACACATTTCATTATAGAGTTCATGAACTTTCTCATGGTGTCCTTCTTGCATCAGCATCAAAATCATGGAGTTATAAGTGCTTGCAGTTGGTTTGCACTTGCGAGCTTTAACCTGGTAAAAGATAGAAAGGGCTTTGTTCACCATCTTAGCCCTGCCCAAAGTTCTCACTATTTCAGAAAGATCAACAGGGCTAATCAGACAAGATCCACGAACCATTTCTTGTATGGTCTTCCACATTTCCCCAACCATGCCCGCTTCCTCGAGACAATGGATAAAAGTGAGGTAAGTGGTGGAATCATGCTCAAAGTTCCTTCTCTTGCCAACCCACCTGAAAAACTGTATCTTAACATTAATTTCCACACCAATGTTCAAAACTTCACAGACTAACCGATGATCCACTTTGAGCTTTAGGACTTCCAGAGCCCTTTCTGCATCAGGGCCCCACTTGAATATTTTCAAAATCCTTATGAACCTCTCATCCAATGTTCTCGAGGAGCTGCTCTTTCGTGAAGCCAGTCGGTTGACCGCAAACTCTGGGGCTTCTTCTTTGGGAGTCGAAAGTTGAAACATTTTAACAATTTCATTTTCTGCACCCAAAATGCAAAAAAAAAAAAGGCATTACGCTCAGCCAAGCACCCATTATATAAAATTGGAATTGATATTAGATACATCCACTAATTAAAGAATTCATACTTTAAACTTATCTCCGCACTAAAGTCGAAAGAAAACAGAAAAAACTTTGATAAAGAAAATGCACCCCACCTGTTTGCTTGAAATTCTGACAGAGAAAAGGGCAAGTAGATATAGCGCGCCTTGAACAAAGGGATGCCGCAGCGGCCGCCATGTATGCTATTAACAGTCCCCAAGAGCTAAGGTGATTACGGATTGTGCTACATCAATATGCATCTCAGGAGTGTCGATACCATAGACATTTGTACGAAGTATAAGATGTGGATTCAAATCGCAATTTCTTGTAGTAATCCAATCACATAATCCATCAATCAAAGCATCGGATTCATGCATTTTTAGCGTTGACAGATAGGATTTTGCATTCAAGTATTCGTTTATCCTTACAGTTTGCCCCGGTAGTGGGAAAGGAAGTTTGTTGGACCAGGAAAAGGCCACTCCGTACTCAGGCTAACGATAATACTAAGGTCTAAGGTTCTCTGTTCTTTCCCTTCCCCCCTCCCTTCCCCTCTCCCCCGCCCGGCCCAAGAATAACATTTGATTATTTCTTTTTCTTTTAAGGATATGAACCACATAGATGGAAGATTAGGAAAAATAAAAAATAAAAAATAAAACAACGAACTGATCAAGTTTTAGCATGCCCGCAACTAGTTTGGTTTTAGTTAAAATAAACGGTGAATGGAAATTGTAAACTAATACCACTAATTCACGTTTGAATATGGAACAGCGGAAACTATTGTCTTTTTGTGTTTCTTAATCATCACTATACTACATAAGAAAAGGGATGGTACAATGTTGTTTCTTGTAGCATCAGACTGTCCCCCCTTGCAACGAGAACTACATCGCTTATTAACGTCTAGAACCCGTCAACGATCAAATGCTTCAATCCAACATGATATTAATACAAAATACATGATGAATCAATCCATTACGACTATCTTAACCAAGTTATATGCTCACCACTTCCACGGCATAGATCAACACCAGTACCAAATCCTGGCATAAATTTCAACATCCAAGAACAGGAAAACCACGTGTAATTCTCAAAAAGGAGGATCCCCTTAAGTCACTTTTGTAAATAGAAACAATTGTAAAACAAAACCAAAAGATTTTTGAGCTTCTCTTACAAAACCTGCCCAAAAACGAAATTATAGAGACTAGAGGCACCCCCCTAATAATACAGTGTCATACCATCCAACTCAGGGATGGCAACACACAATCCAAACAACCTCACCAATTAAACTAAATTTAACAATACTTGATAGCTGCAATCCATCAAAAAAAATCAGGCCTCTATATGTCAAAAAGTACAAAAGGACAAATTTTAGCCTGCATGAAATATAAAAATCCCAGTTTCCTACTGATTTATGCAGCCCCTGGTGCTGTCTCAGATTCGTCCGTTTCCATTGGTTCTGTAGGTTCTGGTGGTACTTCATTTCCGGCTCCAGCACTGTCATTAGCATGGCTATTTTGGCTGGGGTGTGGGCTGGGGCTTCTCTGCACCTTGAGGTTGTGGATCAGTTCCCTGGGTAGGTGCGGGTGATGCAGGTTCAGAAGTAGCTGGCTTCGCCGGCTTTGGTTTTGTCATTATAGGCCTGCACAACCTGCACAAGAATATCCGCGTGGTTAACAATCTGAGTAAATAATAAGAGAAAATATATGGTCATTCTCCAAAATCGATACCTGTCTAAAGCTTCAGCTTTCCTTCTCATATCAGCTGACAAGAGAACAGGATTATCATATTTCTTAAGTACATCCTGCTGTTGCTTTTTCTCTCTCAACCAATCCTCAGCTTTCACGCATTCATTTAAGACCTACAAGCACAAAAGCATGAGAAGGAACCAAACAATAAGAACACAACATGGCTGAAGGGCTAGGGATGAAATACTAAATGGCAAGAACCTACCTTCTGCTTTTCCGATAGATCAATGTGATCAAACCTGGGATCATTTGACATTGCTGCTTCTCTAAAACTGTCGATGCAATACTTAAATTGATCAATCACAGATCCTCTCTCCATGAATTCCTTGTAACGCTCCTCAATTGGATCACCTTGCTGCAAAGTCAAGCATATCCTCACATTAACATCAATTAGAACTCAAAGAGAAATACAAAACAAACAAATAACTGATCTGAGGCGTTCCAACCTTCTTAAGTTCGTCAAGCTTAGCAATATAAACACCTTTTGTTTCATCTTCACCGTCTTCATACAACCAATCTTCCGTCTCCTGAAGCTTAACGGCAAATTGTTCTCTCTCTGAGTCCATAACAAACTCATGATATCTGTCATTAAGCTAAAGAAAGAAACTACAGTATGAGTTTGACATCCCTCGTGGAACAAAACCAACTCATGCAACTGTTACACATACCTTGTTCCTCATGTCATAAACATATGACTCCACAGCATTCTTCTTGTCCTTCGTTTCTTCCATAACCCGATCCTGCAAAGCCATTTCAGACTCCTTTTCCACAGCTTTTTGCACATCTGCAGCTGCCATTCCTCCATACACCAGTTCTGAGACAGGAACATTGGTCTTCTTCACCTTTTTCTTTGGGGCCTCAACCTGCGGGATATAACCAACATGCACCTTGTCAAATTTGAAATTTAAGAAGGGGGAAAATATGAAAGCACAGGGAGAAAGCTTTAATGGCAAAATGCTAAAACATTCAAGTCAATTTACTAACTGCTCTTCATACCTTTGAATCAGTCTCCATTTGAACAGGCTTGTCCCCAGACTCAGGAACACCATTTTCAACTCCAGAAATATCAGCTGCACCTTTAGTATCATGCATGTTTACATCAGTTTCGGTCGAAGTCGAACTAGGCGCAGCAGCTTCAGATGGAACTTCATCTACTTCCATCTTCTTTGCTTCTTTCTCTGGCTCTTTAGCAACTGGAACTTCTATTTCCTCCTCCTCTAACAGCTGGAGAAAATATTTAGGGGCAATATTAATTTCTAACCAATGTCCACGATGGCAACAAAAGGAAGTAGAAAAATACAATAACAAAAGGGCCTTGCTCTGAGGACTTACAGTTGCTGACTCGACAGAAACAATTCCATGCAAATTTAAGCGCACTTTGAGCCTCACTTTAGACCGTTCCCCCTTGGTTGCTTGGAATGGCCCAATCTGTAAAGAAGTGTACACGTGTAAGGTATAAAGTTATAACTATGCACTAAAACTTATTTTGAAAATGGGTCTGAATATAGACAAAATAAAATTGATATGACACATATCTACAACTCAATTACCGTGTAAGTGCTAATCTTTGGCGATGCCTGCAACTCACTCACATCATCATACTGAACATCTACTGTGAAAGTGCCAGATCTATAGAATGTCAAAGCCTTCACACTTGGTATTGGATTCCCCTTAGGAAAAACAGTAGTGCTTTGTTGGTTCTCTGCAGCTCCATTCTGTGCGTCAGGTGCAGAACCCTTCCATGACAATGCAATTGGGAAAGGAAAGCTTTCATTTACCTATACATCAGAAGACCAAAGCTGTCACGGTCTCAATATTCCATCTCTTTACTAGCACATAATCCATATGGTCTAAAGTAATGATATCACAAAACCCATATTTCTCAGTCAACTCTTCAGCAAAAATATCAATGTTCTATCTCGAATTACATCGAAGAACATATACTGCGAGAGAAAAGGGTTTGCCCAAAAAAAAAAAAATTCACTGCAAGTCATTTATTTTGTAAACTTATTCATCACCAGGCCAATTGCAAAATGACCGTCTCATGTTGAACAATAAACAATAGGAAAAGTAAGAAGAGGCAGACAAGAATATCATTGAAAACTAGATAAACTATTGAATTACTCAACCTTTCATCTTTCCCTTTGGGACAACTAATATCCAAAGTAGAGGCAACAAAATTAGCCAAAAGAAAGGTAAAACCAGCTAAAGATATAATAGCTTTACCTGGAATTCTCGCACTTTAAATGTGGGACTAAGAATGGCACATTGCAAGGCTGCACCTTTGGCTACACACTCACTTGCATTCATTGTGCGCCTAGGCTCCTTTGCAAAGAAATCGGTCAAGATCTTAATCAATGCAGGAACTCGAGAGCATGAACCAATGACCTCAACTGCATGAATGTTCTCAATTACAAGCCCAGCTTCCATAAGAGCCTTCTCCAGTGGCTTCTTAACGCGTTCCAGGATTGGAATGCTAATTTGTTCAAACTCATCTCTCTTGATGAAACTTCTGACATCCTTATCATCCATTAAGCACTCAATATTCAAAGGCGCCTCCGGATTTGCACTTAAGACCTTTTTCAGCTTTTCGCAAGCAGCACGAAGTCTGAGGCAAGCCTTGGCATTCTGGACAACATCAATCTTGTACTCATCCTTGAATTTTGCAGCAAAATGTTGGAAAAGGACTTCATCGAAGTCCCTGCCACCAAGACATCTATCAAATGAGTGACCCAACACCTTCAATTGGCCCTTTTTGAAGCCAGCAATGCATACCTGCATGCTGGAATGCCCAATGTCAACAAAAGCAACATTCAACTGGTCGTTCTCAGGTAAGTCCGTCTTGTAAATACCGTAAGCCAAAGCAGTAGCTGTAGTTTCATGAATTAGGCGAAGAGGATGCAAACCAGCAATAGTAGCTGCATCCAGAACAGCTCTTCTCTGAAGGTCGGTGAAATAAACAGGTATCCCAATACAGCAATCAACAACTGCAGCATTCAAGTTCTTCTCAGCTATGCTTTTCAGATCAGAAAACACCATTCCCAACACTTGGGTAGGCGTAAAAGTCCATATTTCTCCCAAATACTTAGCATGGATCAAAGGAAACCCATCAGGACCTTCTGTTACAGTAAAAGGCAAAGCCTTAAGATCATGTTGCAGCTCAGGATCTGAAAATGGACGTCCAATCAACCGCTTTATTTGGGAAATAGTGTTTTTAGGATTCATCATACTTGAAGCAGCCCCTGATGTTCCAAGAAAACGTTGCTTCTCCCCAAAGCACACAACAGCAGGGGTTTCACGCTTGGACTCATTATTGAGGACAACATCAATCCCCCTTTGTCTTGCAACAGCAACAACACCACTCTCATTGCCAAAATCAAAACCAACCACGCTCATCCTTTAATAGTATAAGTTTTCCACAGGCAAAAGCTCAACTTCCAACTAGGTTGTTCAACTCCTGAAAAAACAAAAAGATGATATTAAGTTTCGGTCATTTTTATGCTACTCAAAATTGCTATCCATCAGAAAAATGAAACTATTCAGAGCATAACCCCTGTATTATGAACAAAGCATGAGCACATGTAATTACCAAAGGAACCTATTAAGCTGCTAATTAATTATTAAAGTTGCCTACTCTCAAAAATCAAGATCCATTAAGAATGCAAACATATATCAATATTAAGCTGCAAAATTTAATCATGGCAATCCACCAAGACCCTTGACATCTTTTTTTCTTCTTTTCCATAAAACCAATCGTCTGATCCCATATTACTTGACCAAGAATAAATGGAAGTGCAAAGACACATCAACATTTGCACCAGCAATCATTAGCAGACGAAAACCAAGAGACAGCTCCAAAGTACAAAATCCTCCTCCCCCCTCCAAAAAAAAAAAAGCACGTTTTCCTCCCACTTGTCTCCCCTTTTCTCCCTTTAGGCTAATCTACAAAAGACTCTACAACCTATTAACCACAACAATGCCTTCAAAATCAATCCATACACTACCCCAAAAAGTAACAGCAACCAGATTTGCATCTTTTATAAACTTCACAAAATCACCCAATCACACCAAAAATAGAAAAACTCTCCCACAAATTAAATGCAACAAAAAAGTACTAATAAAAACAACCTAGTTTCCACCAAAAACAAATAAAAATCCTTAATTCATACACCTAATTAATACCAGAACAATAAATAGCAAATTTTGCATGATGAATCCGATGAGTGCAAAACAAACTCGGATTAAGCAGTAAATCTCAACGTACCAAGCAAATTAAAACGAATGCAACAGATCTGAGATATATTACCATGAATAAATCACTAGGATAAGAGATTCGAAGATAAAAACCTTTTATTAGTACGAGGATGATACTAAGCTGTCGGGACGATCGAAAGTCGCCGCGGCCTGTGAGAATAATAAACGTAGAGGCTTCTGGAATTCTCTCCAAAAATAGTTTCGCGGAAAAAAAAAAGAAATAAAGAAATTGCCGCAAGAAATAGAACCCGGGACTTGGCCCGTTGGATTTCTTTTCTTTTCTTAATAATATGGGGAAAAAAACAAAAGACTAGGTCAGATTGGTGGTAATTTATGGGTGAGCGGTCTTAATACTACACATTAATAATTATTTATTTCCTATAATATTTAGTTTACTTTTCTACAAATTTAACCCCTGATATGATACCCAAATTTACGAGTTACTAAAAATCCAACGTTTTTTTTTTTCCTCCTTTTGTTTCTGTGTCTTCTTTTTTAATGTGTTTTTCACGAGATGGTCAACTTGTCGACATGTGTCCGGGAGCTTCTTCACTTCTTCTAGAAAGATCTTTTGAACATTCTTCCGTTCGTGGGCCGGAAATTAGAGACTTGGGCCTAAGTAAAGAAGATTGTGTAGGTCCAATTCAATGTATTCACGTTGCTACACATGCTATGGATACTTAGCACTATTTATTTTTATTTATCTTTTGCCTTAAAAATCATTTACTGATATGATAATTAGGTCTTTGACTAAATTGAGACATGTAAATATGTGAATTGTTAATTTTTTTTATCTGTTACCTTTTAAATTTCTTTCTTATAATGAAAATTAGATATTATTATTATTATTTACTAAATTGAGGCATCAATCTATCTAACACAAGTTCGAAGTTAATAGACTTAACAACTAAGCTGGTGGATTTGTAAACATTTAAAGACTATTACGAACGCTCATTAGTTGTTAATTGGATTAAATTTCTTCAAAAATATTTTCCTATTAGTTGTTTATAAACATTAGTTTGTAGAACCCAACAAAAATGAATAATTTCAGAGGATGCTAGAACAAAAATATGTTACAATTGGTTTGCAAAGTAACTTTTACTTTCATCATTGTTAAAATACATAAATCTATTTCTATGACCATCTAATACTAATAGTATTATTTATTCACTAATAAATTGGAAACACAATAGAGAGTTTGGGATTTTGGGCCTGGCAATAGTGATGAAGAAAGCGTTGATGGGCTTCGATCACAAGGTCCAACAAGACCCAAACCGTGCGACCTGTCCGATCCTCGACTCCAGTAAATAAGAACGGCGGGAAAATGTCTTTATACCCTGCGGTTTATCATCATGCTCATGCTCTCCCCCCCCCCAAAAAAAAAAAGGGTTTAAATAGCAAGTTGTAAATTGGCCATTGACATATATAATTTAAGATTTCTTTCAGTACCCCATTTTACAACGTTGTTATAAAATTTTACAAATTGTTTACAATGATTTATAATTTGTGTAAGCCAACTGATACGCCATAGTTTTAATTGCTTTTCTTTTTATTCAAAATAGTTGAAATGTTAGAAAATATTAGCACGTTAGAAATTAAATAAGTGCATGAAAATACCAGCGTAAAATCTACGTAGATCGAAACCTGGAGGCTGGAGTGGAACAAGCTGCAGACAAAACTACCATAGGCACCGGCAAAGTCGAATTTAAAAGTCAAAAACAAACGCCTTAATCATAAAGAAAGTGATTTTCCATCCTGAAAAGTCCGAATAGCAATAATACATGACGGAATATTGCATGTGAAGCCTAAGACTTAGGTGAAGAAATACTCACCACAAACATACTAATTTAAGAGAATTGTTGTTACACGAGTAACGATAACATTAATTCTTTACTGAAATTCATGACCAACGTCTTTTTTCTTGCGTTAGATCTCTTGTTTAGTTGATAAACTATTCTTCCTCCTTCTCCTACCACTATTGGATCGAACACTCCGTGGCTTTGCAGGGACTCCGCCCGAGTTTTCACGCAAAAATACGATCAGGTCCACGAATGCTCCGAGGATGAATTTGTATGACTTCTTATCGTTCAAGTTCAGATAACAAAACAAGAGCTCTTCCATGAATTCCCAGTCGATTTTCCCATTTTGATGCATTCTTGCTTCGATCATTTCGTGCATGGACTTCTTAAAATCATAATATGGACTGAAAGAATATTTTAAAACAGTGATAAAATCCTCAGGGCTTAGCAATTGGTTCGCATCACCACCATCATCACTTATTCTTCTTGTTGAATCATTCATTCTACCATTTCTAGCTGAATTTGTGGTGGTGGTGGTGGTGGTTGTAGTGGAGCTGGAGCCGACCTCCTCTAACGTGCTTGTTGTCAAGCTCGTTCGAGCCTCCTCAATTAGGGACACCGAAGAGCCTGCCGGGGGTATGAAAAACCTGTGAGAGTCGCAAAGATTGATCTCTGGTGGATCCATGAACCTAGGCGACTCCAACAAAATTCCAATGGGTTTTTCTTCCTCTCTTGCTTCATGGCTTCTCTTGATCTCCCCACTATCCTTTCCATCTTCTTCCTTCTTGTACAGGGACTTGAAATTCTCCAAGACGAAACAATCTGCATCTGATAATATGGCCTCTTGTTTTGTTTCACTTTTATTGTTGTGATCAGAGGCAGAAGATGTTGTCTTGGGGTGCTTGCATCCACGTAGAATCCAACTAGTAGATGAAGTGAGAGTTCTTGATGTTGGCGATTGAATTTGTGGGGTTGGTTTCTTCATCTTTGAGAGGTAGTCTTGAAGAGATTTTTGAAGTTGGTTTGGCATTCTCTTCTTATTTGCTTTGCTTCGAAATAAAACCCTCTAGGATTGGGTAAATGAACACATGGAAGAGGACGTGTGGCCTTATATTTGGACCAAAAATAAAACTTGGGGAGTAACGTAAGATTAGAAAAGCTAAGGTCTAACAGCTTTTGTTTGGTTGTGTAAATGCAACATTAATTTAACGGGACTTCAATTAATATTCAACGAGGGATTTTACACCTTTTCAAAAAAGTATTTTGAGAAAAACCGTTATTCATTGATCCAAGAACTGTTCCCAAGAAAAAATCAAATAGCATATCATGGATCTGTATATACTTCTGCTGGTTACATCACTTGAATCAAGTAACAAGATGTTAATAAATTGTTATATATTATTGTGATAATATCAAGAATTACGCTGCTCGTAGAAGAAACATATATATTTGCTTTTAATGACAAAAGGCCATAATATGTGTTAGATCGCGTGAATCAAATTGTACACTGGTGTACTTTGTATTTTATTTTTGTTTAATAAAAAATATTTGTTAAAACAGAAAAGATGACTGTAACGTAGCTAAAAAAAAAAAGACGACGTCAAAAGAGAAACAGAAGAGAATTACACGTTAAAAATTGCTGACCATTAACAAACAATTACGACTTCCTCCACTTTTCTTCTTTGAAGTCTGAACCTGAAAGGGCCATATAGAGAATTAGAGATACTCAAACACAGAGATGCAAAGGGAAGAAAAGAGGCTGAGGATAGAGGAGAGGGGTTCAGATAAATTCGCATTGATCAGTGGCGGCATTCAGAACCTACAAGAATCACCCTAAATAACATTTCCCAAATTTCGCAACTATTCACATTCAATACCACCCATCAGCCTCAGCTGCTGTTAATGCCAACAATGATCCCTCTTTCTCAACAACAAGATAGATATTATCAATCTTCACCACAACCCCATTTGCGTGGTACATTTCCTTTTCAATTTCCAATATATTTGATAATTAGAGATTTTCATGCACATATAAATGTTGCTATGAATGATGTGTTATGCCCTTCATTCTATATTGTCATTGAACACTCGTGATACGGATCTTTAGACATTCTATTACCAAATGATATGGAATCAGAAGAAAGATGATTGATTTGATTACCGTCATCAAGTTTCTCTGCCCAGAAATTAGTTCTCTTCGCTTGAATTTTGTTCTCAAAGATTAGTTTTAATTTTGGACACCAAGCATTGAACTCATTTATGGTTGCTTCAACAGAATTTCTCTAATAACTGTCTTCTAGGTTAACTGATTTGTACAGTCTAACATTGAAATATGACCTAAATGATCACAGAAATGCAGAAAAAATGAAAGATCCTGCAGCCACATATAAAAATGAAGCACAATTCTCAGCTATTAATACAAGAGTCAGTAAAGCATCAGATGATGCAGAATGTTCTTGAAATCATCAGATGGTGGAACTCTCATTAGTTATTTTAGTCCCAAAGAAACAAATTCCTGCATCATATCTTCAGAGTATACGCGAGTATTTTGTTCCATCGTGATGGCTCTTCTTGTAGTCATTGCTTATACTAATCTTCCTCGCCACACTGCGAAATCAAAGAGCCAACTTGCCTCCAGGCCTCTTTATGTGCTTCTATCAACTGATGTGATGACTGTGATACTAAGAATAATCTCTGCAAAGCAGAGCAGAGAGGCTCTGGAGTAATGAATAAAGAAAAAGAAGCAAGAAATTTGAAGGTATATGGAAGTACCATCTGGGATGAAGCCATCAACTTAATGGAATGGGGTCTGGTGCTGCATCAAACTGTGCTGTATTGATAGACTGCAGTTTCCCCATATAGCAATCATCATTTTTGGCTTCTCTCGTAAGTCATAAGTCATAACCCGCCAAGCTTGGCTGCAATAGTAAAACTGTTTTAGTTTAATTCTTTTTCGAAAGAATTGGTTAGTCCTCCTCCAGGTTCTCAAGTTGATTTATGTGAGTAACCTTTTGGTCATGGAATTATGTGCATACACAAACGATCTTATGTACCGAACATTTGTACACCCTGCACTGCTTATTGTCAATTAACTTGCTCAATGGTACTAGACTGCCACCAGTATTGCTTCCAATTAGCAATTGCTAGGATGTTTATTATGGAAAAAAAAAAAAGGAAATCCAAGATTTCCTGCTCCAATTTAATAAATAGGCCGTAAGCTTATTTTTTTCTTTTTCAGTGTTGCATAGGTGTGTTATCATGCTGAGTTGACGAGGTAGATTATAGAGATCCCCTTTTTATACTGTGGGTGGAAGAAAATTAAGTCAAGCATATCACTGCAATGGTCTATTAGATCATACTGGACGCTTCGTTTATTTAACCTTTGCATACCATGTTTAACAGAAGAAAATCGGGACGTAAGATCCTGCCATGAATACCATAATTGAGGTAGGTAGTGGTTTGGTCATGGTTCAGAAATCATATTCATTGCCATGACTTTGCCTGTCTTGAAAAGTTGAAGCTCCTAAATTGGAAAAGGACGATGACTGATGAGTTTGTTGGTGAGCATCCATTTTCTATTGAATGAATTTTGGGACCAACTTACAGATTGGGACCATCAAAGTCAGAAGAACTAGCTACAAGGTATGTCTTATTAATTTCTCTTTATTACATTTGTCGTCACACTTGAGTACCCTATTATTTTTTCTTTTATAAACAAAAAATGAGAAGAAAACTAGAGTATTTCAAACTTTCCTACAAAGAATTTTATTCTCAATTTTATATCTAAAGCACCCACATTATACGTGTCAGGGTTAAATACTTAGAGTCACTCTTTTTTTATTTTTAACAAATATACTTAAGAGTCACTTAAGAGGTGTGACAAATATGTAGATATGAGAAAGCTGAAATATCACCAACCTTTTTGTATTTAACTCATATAGGAAGAGCTTATTGGGGAACTTATAATTTTAAAATATTGTGTGGCATCATATATAATAAGAAAGTTAGTTATACGAAATTATTTCCTTGATAGGTCGTTACTGTTGTTATGCTGCTGCGAAAATCTACCCAATAATCACTACCACGTCTGATCAGTTCTGACAAAGGGTGTAGAGAGGCTAATTTATTGGAAACAAAGTCTAATGAATTACTAGAAGAATTTCCTTCTTTTTGCGAGGAAAGGGTCTAAGAACGTGCCAATTCGGACGCTTGAATGCTGTAAAATCAACTTTTGCTTCGTCTGAAATAATATTTTGAAAGACAACATCACCGCGACCTATCTACAGACAACAAAAAAATAGCTTGGTCTATCCTTTCTAGCTTGTTTTCAAGATCCATGTTGTAAAGTTCAGAGGG